>JAWQUT010000206.1:167529-178738 GCA_033807755.1 Ellobium chinense
GAACATAATTATACTGAAACTACTATTATAGCCGCTTACTGTAAATCTACCACTAAGTTCGTGAGTGATTTACTGTCTCGTGATATTCGATTATCCTGCTCTGTCCAAGATAAATATACGGATACAAACCACTTGCCAAACCTACTCATTATTCGCCTTCATGGGTCACTGATTTATTTGAGGTTTCTTAATGTAGTATAATCATCCTCTTTTGTTCAAAGAAAACACACAGATACAAAATACACACCAAAACTACTATTATAATCACCCACAGTAAATCTACCACTGGGTTGTTGAATAATTTAATATCGATTATCATGCCCTGTCGCCTCTGTCCAAGACAAATACTAATACAAACCACAGGCCAGAAACTAGAGTCACTAGAGAACGATGTACGCACCTGGCAGACTCCTGATTCATTCCCGAATCTGAGGCTCCATCGCCCGGCCCAGTCACAGAATGCTGCTCTGACTGGCCATCAGGTGGCTGATTGACAGGGGTGTCACCTTCGGACATTATCTATCTCTATGATCAAAGAAATTAAAAGTAGATGGACATGTCGAATATAATTCTATATTTTCAAGTATGTTTTCTTCTTAAAATTATCTCTAGCGGCCGCAGAACCAGTTACCTAAAAAAAAAAAAAAGAGCATCGTAATCCTTCCACAATCTCTCATCATGTACCCTACTATGACAAAGTGGTGTAAGTACAGTCATAGTCGTGTCCAGAAAATGCAATGTTTCTCGTCAGTCGTCATCCTTGGTCACAGAGCAACTGAATCATTCTCACAGCATTTTCTCTTCATCAATTCCAGGTCGTCTCCGTGCTTCCATTATGGCCTATATCATTTTTCAAGCTTTTGAGAAAGTGGGAGGGAGGAAGGAGTTTATGGTAAAGCGTAAACAGCGTTGGCATTTATCTGTGAAAACGCAATTTGGCAGGGAAAACGGTCGTGTTATACTTTCTTATATGTGTCAAGATGGGTCTTGTTCCTATAAACAACATGATATCCTTTTTTGGCCTGGGAGACAGGGAAGTACCTCATTACCATTTTATTTGACCCTTACTGTGAGAGCTCTAGAAATGCAACCATCCCATTTTTTAGCAGTTTACACTTCAATTACTCTGTCAGAGAGTAGCACAAATTGCTCTTGGTATTGGTAATGGAGGTATCGGTAATAGCATGTATGTCAATGGCGATGGGATATGCAGGAAAAAATACCACCAAACAGGGAGAACAGTGCGTGTATAACAGCAGAATGGAGAGTAGATGAGACTTTCATAATGGTTGATTAAAGATAGTGTACGTTATTTTCTTATTGTTATATCATCATTTTGCTTCTAAAATGGCTTAAGTCAGACTTAAGGGTACCAAGTTGTTTATGAGATTGAAGTCCATGTTGACATGTTTTTAAAAAAAATGTGCCAACATTTCTCGTTTAAAACAGCAGTTGCAAAGACAAGTGTTTTTGTTTTGCCATTAATTTTTTTTCCTCTTTTCCTCATAACGCTAAAATTGACTTAGGTATTATGAAATCTCATTGACGATTTGATCGTGCTCAACTTTTAGGCTACTGCACTACTCAGCAAGACAGTGATATATATACTATTATCAATAACAAACAATAATTTAGTAAGGGAATAAGAGATGCTCAGTGATACTATTATCAATAATAAGCAATAATTTAATAGGGGAATAATAGATGCTTAGTGATACTGTTATCAATAACAAGCAATAATTTAGTAAGGGAATACATGTAATAGATGCTCACTTAAATGTATACATTGCCATAACATCCCTGACCCCTACACTCTTTTGTCTTCTTCATTAACATTATCTTCATCTTTACCACTACCACCATTACCATCAATAGTAACCACAATCACCATCATCAACACCAGTCGCTACAATCACTACCACCTCACCACAATTATCCTCATTACCACAGTCATCATTACCACAACCACAATCACCACTACCACCACCACCAGTCACCACAATACCACTTCCATTCATCATAATTACCAGCACCAGCACCAACTGCACCACCATTATTATCCATTTGTTCTCGGTTTCCTCCTTTGATTCATTACAATCATCACCATCATCTCCACAGACTGCTCATCAGCAACAATTTAACAGTAACACCACCCCAAAAATTAGCTTTGTTATCATTGTTACCACCACTCTGCTCCCCTGCAGCCATCTGCAGCAATTAAAAGACTACAAACTCTAGACATAATTATATAAACATTTCATTCTAATGAGGGTCTTTAAATATTGAAATTTTGCTGAATTCTTGTCACTTAGAACTTAATTCGGATGCAGATCAAGTAGTAAATGGGCTTTCCATGAAATTTCTGAATATCATATCTTCGCAGGGAAATCTGGGCCTACAATACGAGTTTACTCTCATCTAATATTACCTGCAAATTCGCACATAAACAGGCAGCACGAAAGATGAAGGTTATCCCCTGGCAGTCGCCATCTTGTAACTAGCTACGCTTTCTGGTTACTATCCTCTGAGGCCTTATTGAGGTTGGCATTTGTATAAATATCTTTTAGTTTGCCACTTTATTC
Source organism: Ellobium chinense (assembly GCA_033807755.1). Lineage (NCBI taxonomy): Eukaryota > Metazoa > Mollusca > Gastropoda > Ellobiida > Ellobiidae > Ellobium > Ellobium chinense. The sequence continues at coordinate 170,112 of JAWQUT010000206.1, forward strand.
TTAATAACTATTTTTGCATTTATCTATTCAAAAATTTTTCAATGAAATGATTTTGGTCTTAATGTCAACACTTTGAACGGTTTTATTGTTTTTAAGTTTCATATTTATCCTCAAAGGAGCCTCGGTCGTTTACTAAATAAATTTTCTAAGAGTAGCTTCCCCTGTGAACCCGGAAGCCGCATAAACGGAAATAAGCAACAACATTTTGCGCTGTGTGTTGACATTTTTTCGATCCCTTCGAAACTTTTCATGGGACACGATTGCTAATGACTAATGAAAGGCGTGAAAGGTAAAAGATAACTTCATGACAGCAAGTCTTATCATGCTTGATATAACCGCCATTTGTTTCTGATTCTCCAAGATCTAGATAGGTCTAGAGAGCAAAACCTACACTATCCTACACAATAACACATTGCTTTTGCCTTTTGCAGTCGGTTTCGACTAGTGACTGTAATCAATTATTTTGAGGACATCAGTAGAGTTAAGTGGTTTGATCTCAGTCATCCACTTTGTTGAAGGAAGAGATCACGGCAGTGTATGAAGTATATGTCCCAAATTTAATCTGTTCCTTACCAGTAATCTTTATGATGAGATGTGAATGTGGTGTTGGCACTGTTGCACTATTGGCAAAACGAAGTGCAATGATTGATGCTGATGACCTCAGATAACTCAAACATAACATTCTCTCAATTCAGCAGCTAAACCCAGGAACAGTATCTTCGAAATAGTCCAGATAACATCATGATCAATTTTCAGTGCAACTAAACTTCAAAAAGTAAGCCTTCTCTAACAACAGCACCGATTCCATGACTTGTCTACGACTAAATGAACTGTACCATCGGTGCTGTCGTTAGAGATAGCCAAAAAGTAAATATCAATTCCTTATAAACAAGTTTCAGTAAAAACAATCGTTTTAACGTTATTTTAATGCTTAGAGATAGAAGGGCAAGCCTGCAATTGCAACAGTGAGGTGCAATGCATTGAGAGGTGTATATATATATAGATCCATGTAATTCAAGAAAAACAAGTCATTGTTTGTTGGCATAGCATGGAGTTAATTTTCCTGAGCAAATTGTTATCAAATTTAATGAAATTGTATCTTATTTTCAGATCTGTTTGATTTTTCCTTGTCACGACCAGCCTTGAGCTTCTAAATGGTTGTGACTGACAATTTTCTCTTCCCCCCTTCTGCAATGATGAAGGTCCGAGTTACTAACATGCATGGTGTCGACGCTATTGTTGAGGTCGGCAGGGACTGGACATGTGATAAAGTGAGTTGCAAGTTAGAATTTTTTGTTGGTATATGCCTGTCTCCAGTTCGTTATCACATCCAAAAACAAAACAGTCTAAAGAATTATTATATTTAATTTTCTTGAGAGATGACAGTGAGCAACCAATGAACAATGGGATTATAGTGATTTTCTTTTTCCTGATTTTCACATGTTTTCTGAGATCTTCAATCCTCTATATTTTTTAATAAACTTTGGGAAAGGGAGAGGTAAGGAGGGAGCCATGTCTGACAACAGCAGCCAGCACGGCACAGCATCGCATTGTGATGAACAGTGGTATTAACCCTTTAATGCAATGAAGTACAAAGGTGCTTTCACAGTAGAATGCAATGAACTGCCAGGGTGGTCAAGTTTGGCCAATATTTTAGCAAGCACTTAAAAAAAACATGGCATCTCCTGATATGCTCTGGCCTATCTTCTTTCATCATCTCCGTGTCTCTTATTCAAGATCATGTGAGATTTGTGTAAATTCTCACAATTTTAAGTACACATTCTCAAAACAAAACAAAATATTAGAAGTCAGCACTCAAATGGTTAATGTCCTACATTTCTTCGTATGTGTGTCTTTCTCCATAGGTGAAGCTTGCTTTAGAACATTTGCTTGACCTTCCTCCATCATTAACTGGTTTGTCATCTGATGCCTTCAAAAACTCTCTCATGTTCAAACTTGTGCTGGTACGGACAGGAAAAACCCTCTCAGATGACAGTACGCTAGCACTGCAAGGCGTGAAAGACAATGGTAACTCAGAGTAGTAGTAGTTAGTAGTTATTCCTTACAGTCGTTCAGAGTTGGATTACTGGGGACCTTAGATAAGTAGTGCCAATTTAGGGGTAAAATTAGGGAATACCAGACATCAAAATTGTTCAGTTCAAACGTTTGAAATATCAGATTTTAAAACAGTCAACAATATTTACTGGAATATTACATGCATCTTAAAGAATTGGCTGACTCACTTGGATGCTTCGGTCATTTAATGTTGCTTATTTTCTTGTATTGCATCTGTAGCATAAAAGCAAGGATTCTGTCTGGCTTTGCTAGGCAGATCTTCCCATTATAGAAAGTGATCATGTTAATTCATTGGAGGCTATTCCTACATGCAGGATTTCATAACTCCCATACTGAAGCAAAGTTTACATGGGGGATGCAGCTCTTGTATATTTAATGTGAGCAGTGTGAGAATAGAATTATGCTCAAGTAAAACTCATCAGGTATCTCTGTAAGTTTCCATAATTTATTGTATTCAAAACAATTTAACTTATTCAGTTTATGGAACAGAATGGAAATCTACCACACCAATGAAAATGAACTGAAATGGAAATAAGGACTTTTGTTTACCTCATAGGGTAGATCAGAATTATTTGATAGTACCATATATTGTTGTTCTTACCATTCATAATACAGATAAACATAGAACAGAATACATTATACACGTTCATGCACAAAATTACAAATGAAATCCATAACGAAGTCATTGCTAATCACCACAGTGCAACTCCCTGGTCCCCCAGCTCTGAAGCAAGGTTTTACATTTGAGTGGGAGAATAGGAATAAAGTACCTTTCCCAAAGACACTATAGTGTAAACTGCCCAGTCAGAGAGTCAAGCCCACAGTCCCAGACTTGACAGCCTTCAGTTTATAAAAACTGCTCACAAAGCTGCATGGTGAAGCCACCTTAGCACAATGATCTAAATTCAGAGTGACTTCTTTTGGAAGTTATATTCAGCCGCAGTTTTATGTCTATAGCTATCCTTTTGTAAATTTCCTTTAAAGATGAACTTCTTCTGTTGAGGAAAAGACTGAATGTCCCTATAATGGAGACAGACAGACAGAGAGAAGAGAAGAAGGTCCCAGATGCTGCTAGTATACGCAAAGCTACGTCACATCTACCCAAGAAGAATCTTGAGCTTCCGGATGACGAGCCAGGATCAACAATGGATGTAGGTTAAAAGCTGGTGTGCCTGGTTGGTTTATTTTGTCTTATGTTCATAAGTAGTACTTACTATTGGTTATCCTAGAAACTATAAATGCTGTCAGAGAATAACTTATAGATAGAGAATCTTAAGCTCTGCACATAGGAGCGAAAGGTGAAGTTCACCAGAATTGGTGTATGTGGTCTGCACTCAGAAATCAGCATTAAAATGACAAACTTTTAATAAGCTTAACTTAACAGGACCTTGCATTCATATTTTTTTATTCCTAAAATTCAACATAATCTAAAAATAGTAGGTTCTTACTTCATATTCATTTTTTTTTATTTGTAACTGTCATTTCCTATTTATGGGGACAATCTTTTTTGGAATGGCTCATTCAGTTTCAGAGTGAGCTGCGCAGAATCCTCATATCTCTTATTGAAGCATCTCAACGCATTTTGTGCCTGAACCCAGAGGCTGCCAAAATTTTCAAGCAAGCCGAAGGTACTTCAGTTTGTTGACACTTTTCAGGGTTGTCAGAGATGTGGAAAATTTGGAAAAAAAATAATGGAAAATTGCCATTTGTGTTTCCAGATCTTGAAAATACCTGAAGTCAGCTAACATAGCCAGCTTTCATGAAAAAAGATGGTAAATCTGAAAGTTTGGATGGGTGGTTCATAATTTCACTTGAATCTACTCTAATTCAAAGTTAAAACTTTTCAAATATGAGATAAATTTCCTGTGACAAAGAGCTGTCAGACAGTAATTCTAATCACAATGCTCTAATAGAGAAAATGTTTGGCCACCTAAAAAACATTTTTTACTTTCCATGGCAGTTTCAGTGCATATAATATAAAGATTCTCAAGGATGTCAGAATGATGAAAAAGTGTAAGAAAAATCACATGTGAAAAAAAAACAATCTAAAAAACATTTTTAACAAGCAAAAAGAAAAGCAGAGCCTCTTATCTTAGTGTCAGAAAATTTGGCATCAGTCGCTGTCATCCCTGAGATACTGGTCAGACAGACAATCCACTGACAGGGAGGACTCATGTCAGTACAGTCCACCTTAAGGCTACTTCTGTGTCCGTGTTTCAGATATGCTGAATGAAGCGCCAGCCAGAAAAACGGGATTGTCTGAGGCCAGTGTCAAGCAGTTAACAGACATGGGCTTTCCGGAGAACAGAGCTAGAAAAGCCCTGCTACTTAACCAGTATGTGGATATTCTCATTCTATTTATGAAATTTGTACTCTAGCAAAGATCCATTTGCGATGGTGTATGCATAAGTCACATAATAATTAACATACAACTACAGTGAACACTGCTAATGTATTGGGAATTTCCCATGGTTACTGCAGTGAATTAACTAATGTAAGATTTATGGATACAGCCACTGGTCACTACAGTTTTCTTTTAACTGTAAAATGGTTTTCTGTCATACACCATTTTTGAGGAATTTATACCATTTCATTTTATCAGCAGTTCCTGTACAATGTGTTTCACCGTTCTCTCTATTCCCTTCCAGACAATCTGTCTACACTGCCATGGAATGGCTACTGACCAATGAGACTGACCCTGACATTGACAGGCCACTCCCAGGTCAAGACCTTGACCTTGAACAAGAGGAAGGGGAGGGAGGGAACCCGGAGGGAGGGAACCCAACAGAAGAGCCCTCTAAGCCGGAGGGAGCAGAGGGGTCATCACAGGATGCTGTTGAGGGTGCCACTGGTGGAGCAGAGGCCCCTCGTTTCAAGAATATTCTAGAAACTATCCGTGCCTTTCAGAGGAGGGAGTTCAGGCCTAACCCTCGTGTATGTGATTTGTGCGTTTTAATATCCTATTCTCTCTAATTTTTTTCCTGTCTCTCATCATTACTCTATGTATCTCTCTCGCCATCTCGTTTTTTTTCATTCTGTATCATGTCGCAGAGTGCTAAAATTTGAAAAGCCGCATCATCATGAGCTCTTGATCCAGTAGTGATTCTGAGTTTTTCTTTGTCTAAACTTTTTATTCCTTTCATCAAAGCTATCCATATAATTTCATGAAATTCCAGTCTTTAAGACCCAGTAAAAACAAAACTTATCAAAATATTAAAAAAAAAAAAAACCATCATTTAAACCTACCAATGATGAACTAATTATCTAAAGTTCAAGGAAATCTGTTGTTAAACTTTGGAAATATAAAGCTTTAGAGGAGTAATAACATTGCTTTGTGATAACTACCAGAAATGTCAAGTATTGCCATGGAAATGGTAATAGTTATTATGGCCTGAATTGTTGAATTTACCTTGGAAAGGCACAGCAGAGGGATGTTTTGGATTGCAGAAATAGTTTCGAGTCAGAAAATATAAAATCCCAAAATCAATATTCCCTCAGTATCAACCAATTTTCAGCTGCTGCTCCCATCCTTAATTGCGGATCTGCATTACTTGTCCAATTTCCAATTAATCATGGCTTACTTTGTTTTTGCCAGAAAAACATTTTTAATTCAAAGGTTTCTGGATAATTAAAACTGAGTTGCGGTTGTTTACCTATTTTTGTGTTGTTGTGATCAATTGGAGTGATTACCAGTGCTGCAGTGCTGAAACCAGAGTGTAATAATAAAATGGTTCTGCAACAGCTTTGGTACAAATTCTGTCATTGACAGAGATTTTAGTAGTTGAAAGCAAGGCATTGCTCATTCATCCCTATCTGCACAACTTTTTTTGATGGATTAACCTCTTCACTATTCATGACACACAAGTACATCCTTACCCTTTGTTATAAATGGCTCATAGATGTACTGCAACTTTCCCGAAAATATCCTTCAGATATTGAATATTATGTACCTGTAAATCCTATTTTCTGTGTAATAAATCATTCCTATATCTACGCTAATGAGCTCACAGTGATTTGGTGACAGCACCACTTGAAACACATGAGATGTTGAAGGGCTTTTTTCACACGCTGTGGCAGTCCTGATTTTTTTGTGGGGGTTCAGGGAAAGAAATTGAAGGAGGAAGGGGTGAGAGGGAGCAGTTTGAGTAATGATTTTTGTGTAAGAAAAGCTGACTGCCTCAGGTCCTATTATAACTCAGATAGTCTAACTTAGGGACGCATGTTATCTGAAAACATCTCACATGAAACACTATTTCTACAGGCAGGCCATTATGGCTACTTAACCTTCAACTTTATCTGGAAAATATTCTATGGGCTGGGACAGTTGTGTGCTTCTATAACTATTCATCTGCTGTGTCGAGAATTTCTTTTGCCTTTATGTGGGGAGCTGAGTATAAAAGTTTTGCACTGACTGGCTTATTTCAGGCCCTCCAAAACCTTCTAGAGATGGGGTTTGAGGAGAAAGAGGCTGTTCATGCTCTGAGAATCTCACGCAACAGTGAAGACCAAGCTGTGAGTCATGGATCCTCATTTTATTTCTTTCTAGAAACATCTTGAGAGGGTACAGCAGAATCTCGATACAAAGTATGTTTTGGTGGGTTCCAGGGATATAGTGCTAAACCCCAAACCCTATCTTCTAATGAGGCATCTACTATGTTTTCACTGCCATCTTTTAGCCATAACAAATGAGCTAAATGCATACAGGGGGCTTTCTGAAAGAAAAACCATTATATTGTTATTGTTTTCTCCAGACTTCATGATTGCGCAAAGCTCTCCTGAAGTTTCACAGTTCCAACATAACATTGAGTATGTACCAAGTAGACAAGTGGAGAATATCTCCTCCATCTCATAAGACCTGGAGAAAACATTGCTTTGAAAGCAGTTTCTTTTTTGATATTTTCATGAGAAATATTTTTCATTCTTCAGTGTGATTGGCTCCTGAGTGATAGAAAAGAGAAGCCAGATGATGTTGATCAAGGTTTGGACCCAAACAGTCCAGTGTACAAAGCCATCCTGGCGCATCCCAATGTTCAACTGGGTTTGAACAGTCCACGGTGCTTACTAGGTTGGTATTCTTATATTGTTGGGCGTCTCATGTAGCTAAGCAAGTGCAGAGTTGGGCAAGTTCACCAAAAAAGTCAGTTCAGATCAAGTTCAGTTCATTAAGGGGTGGGAAAAAGCCCTAAGATCAAGTATAGCTCATTTCTATAAAATTGGTAGTTTTCAGATCAGATCAGTTTCCTTGGTCATGGAAAATGGCATATCAGTTCTGGTTCTCAGATATGAGTAAAATGAAATGAAATTAGGTTGAAAATTAATGTTCTGATCAAACACCCAAAGCGGATTCAGTCCAGATCCAAATTAGTTTGTCTAAAATAGCTATTAAGCACAGATCAAATTTATATGAACTGAACTTAAGTTCACGAATTATGTTTGTTTGGGAGATCTCAGTTCTGCCCAACCCTGGTCAAGTGTGATTGTCTGCTTGTCTGTCCACTTACCTGCCAACTCAGCTATTCTTCAATGAGTCCATCCAGCTGTCTGTCTATCCATCCACTAGTCTTGTAATGTAAAGGATACTTTTGTCTGTGTTAAAGATCTTCAATGCATTTATACTCTGTTTAACTGTCTACTGGCTAATTTTCACCAATGTAATTACTCCAAGAAAATCCTTATTTGATCACTGCTACATGTTTCTTCAGGTAGTTTTTGCATCGGATGATGCATTAATCATTTCTGATTTTATCATTCATTTCACCTCTCAACAGATTTCTTTGTTGTGTTGGATTTTGATGTTTTGTTGATCTGTTACAGAACTTTTGTTTCATTATGTTTGTTGACTTCAACAACCCAGCCATTTTGCACACAAAATTCATTTCTGTTTTCATGAAGTTTAGAATGGGACCTTCAGAAATCTCGAAATTCGTTGTAATGCTCTGTACCGGGGCCGGGTATACTTCATCAAAGTTTTCTTACAAATTCAAACACGTTCACATTACTTCACAAACTCAAATACTTATCAAACGCAGACACCTCACAAGCTCAAGCTATGGACTAGTCCAGGTATATTATTCGAGATCCCAATGTCCTTCTGCATATCTTTCTTCTCTTCACATCAGTTTTTTTTTTCCTTTCGTGATCACAGCTTTTCTCCAGATGCTAGAAAATCCTCTCAGTGCCAGCCAGTGGCTTAACGACCCAGAGACCGGCCCTTTACTCATGCAAATATCACGGATTTACCACTCTGAGAAACTCACGCCTTTTACATCAGATACAGAACTGGCAGAATCTGGGAGTTGATGAAAGCATGGATGGAATAATTGGGTGTAATTCGTGCAAAAATTATGCAGTATATGAGATACTCTTGGACTAAATTTTTTTTTTTTTTGTCAGTTTGTTGGGAGGGTGGGGGAAGGGAGGTTGTTAAAATGTTTGAATGATTAATCAAGCTTGCATTGGAAGCTAAAGAGGCCAACAGCAGTGATATAGCAGTCTCCTGTGTTATATTTTGAATATGTGTATGTTTTGATTGTTTTTCAGTTTTTATTTTG
>JAWQUT010000206.1:178761-191082 GCA_033807755.1 Ellobium chinense
GAGAGGTGGTGTGAAGGGAGGATGGGGTTGGGTCAGAAATCATTTTTGTGTACTTGCTAGCTAAGAAAGAATAATTCAAAGATCATGACATGATGTGGTATGTAGGTAATGATATTGATTATGGGTATATTTGCCCATAAGCTTCTAACCTCATTATATTTACAGTGTATTAATTAAGATAGTGGCTGATCAGGGGTGCAGCCATGGGCGGAGAAAGGAGTGAAAATGAAAACAGTGTAAATGCATCTCAACTTATGTTGCATGCAACAATGGCACAGTTTGTGTGGAAAGCTTGAATTTTCATTTGTTTGAAAAAGGAAATTACACAGGGTATTGTTGGATGAAGGGGAAAAGTTGGGAACCCAGCTCTGGGTGATATCTGCTTCACTTTATTGTAGCAGCATCAACAAGTGAAGGGTTTCATGGCAAAACGCGTTATCCACCAATATGAATTTCTAGCTTATTCTACATACTTCATGTAGCAGTAGGAGTATTTAGTATACATGTATATTTCCATTCCATANTACACAGGGTTTTGTTGGATGAAGAGAAAAAATTGGGAATCCTGCTCTGGGTGATCTCTGCTTCACTTTATTGTAGCAGCATCAACAAGTATGTTAAGACCTCTGAGTGCAATAAGATTCACCTTTTTCACATCACATTGGTCTAGGCTCTTGCTTTGCCTTTGAAAGCATTTACTTTTCAGTGTCCATTCCCTGTTGAGTTGAATATCTGAAAATGGTTGTTAAGCAAAATGTATGTGATCCTCCGACAGGAGTGGTGCAAGAGAGTTAGCAAGAAGCCACACACTGAAATATTTTCATCGTTCTGTTTTTTTTCTTTCCCTTTCATATTGCTTGATAAGTTGTCTGAACTGTGATGCAAGATGCATATTTCAGTCAACTCCAGAAACCAGTTAATCACAACCTCTGCTTAATCACAACACTTTTCGTCAACAAAATGATATAACTTTGTAATGGAGTCACTGGATAATCACATCTCCTTTTATTCATGACTTTCGATGCCCTCTAGAAGTTGCAATAAAATGGAGTTGACTGTTTGATGCAACCATGAGAGAAGTTCCGTGCTGCACATGTTTAATGTGGCTTGTGAGCTGTCAAATACCTTCAGTGGTTTTGTCTCACTCTGCCTTGTTTTCATTTTTTTTTGTTTTTGATTCTATTTTATGTATTCCTGCTTTTGAACTTCTGTGTTGTATTATTTTGGAGTGGATTTGCTTCTGTTGTGAAATAGAGCCTTATGCACCGTACACTTTGATTTGCTTAGCTAGTAGTCCTTTTCATCACAGTAAAGTGTTCAGGAATGCCACTCTTCACAATGTTCAGAAAAATTCTCTGAAATCAGAGAATGTTGGTGTCTTTCAGAGATTAGTGACATCCATCTGAGGGAACAGCCTGCGTAGAAAAATCAAAATCTAAAATTGGTTCATTCTTTTTTGCCTCTTGTTTTCTGTTTGCGGTGGACATTTTCTCCTTGTTTTGTAGAGAATAACTAGATTAATTATATGTATTTCTTAAGAACTATGTGGTTTGTACATCACTGCCAATAATGACATATTCTAGAATAGACTATGTGAAACTTCAGAAAGTTCAGAGAATATTATGAAAAATGAATGGCATCCGCAAGGGTTGCGTTTTTGCACATGGCACTGAACTGGAGTAATATCAGAAATTCCAGCAAATTTACTGGCAGTATCCCTGGCTCTCCCCTAGTGCTTAAGTTGTGGTTATGGGAAAGATTAGGGGTTGGGTTGAAGCAAAAAAACAGCAAATTTTGGGACAGTCCTAAATGTAATCATTGTTAACTTTTGCAGTTCCTAAACGTAATCATTGTTAAATTTTGCACATGTGTTTTATTGGGTTTTTTTTAATCCTACCCCTAACCCCAAACAATGTTCTAGGTGAGAATCAGAGGGAAGTCAGATAGATGTGTATGGCACCAGTGTCAGGTAGCCTAAGTATGCTTTAAGTTGAGAGCTAAGTTTATATTTGAGTTAATAGCAGTATCATTGGACTCCCCAAGGGCCTATGTTGATGATTGGGGACATGAGTCTGGTAAATTTCATAAACAAAGTGAAGAAGTTGGCACAACCCAGAATTTACATACTTTGATACGCAAAACAGATAGCATGCTGTGTGCAAATACAACCATTTGTTTTCACCGAATCACAACATCGTTTAGAAAATTAGTATAAAGATTTGAATTAAAAAAAAACACCACTTAATCGTTAATTCGCGTAACTGCAATATCTGTATCAATCCTGGTTTTATGTGAAGATATAGAGAATAGAAGATTTGAATGATGAAAAGGATATGAGATATGATATATGATATCAGGACATTGAAAAAGCAAGATTGATCCCAGGGGTTGTTGCTTTTCTCTTGGTGTTTTTTGGTGGGGAGGGGATGTCTGTGTGCATTGATCGAAAAGTTGAAGCACACATGTGATATGTTACATGTAGTTGAGTTAAAAGATGATTATATATATAATAATTCATTCATCTTACAGCTGGGCATTTCCTTCTCAAATGACCCATCATTATTAAGACCTAAGCAGGCCAGGTTATTCTATAACATCTTCATTTCCCTTGAGACCATTCTATCCATTGCCATTGTGACACGTCACAGGCTGCAGCATTTGGAGAACAACTTTTACTGCCAATTGCCAGGTGTCCAGTTTCTTTTTTGAGATAAGTATACAGAAGCTGATTTTAATAGAGAGATTTTTCAAAGCTCTTTAGAAAAGTGAAATCAGTCACAAATGTATCGTAGATTACAAGTGACACAAGAATTTGTTGTATGACTGTTTATTACTGTAGTATTACGACCTCCCAGGTAGACTTAGTTGACAGGGTTCTAAAAAGTGTAATAGTTTTAGTGCCAAAAATGATCTTGCACAATTGATAATATCATCTGATACAGTTCAGACATGCAGGTTTTCTCACTTCTTTTATATTTTTGGCATTGCTTATTGTTGCCTAGGTTGGTGGAATATTATCAGTTACATCTTTTTCTTCCTTTTATAAATTGTCATTGCCTTTTGACATCAAATTGATCTTTGATTTTTTTTTTTTTTTTGGTGTTAATTTTTGATGTGGTTTGTTTGTGAGAGAAAGATGCAGTTTGTTTGTTCTGAAGGAGATCTTGCAAGAAAAAAATATTACAGATATTGATTCAATGTCAAGACATTCACAAAAATCAATACAGATATTGATTCAATGTCAAGACATTCACAAAAATCAATACAGATATTGATTCAGTGTCAAGACATTCACAAAAATCAATACAGATATTGATTCAATGTCAAGACATTCACAAGAGAGCCGTAAGATCACTCATTATTTACAGGGCATCTTACATATGGACATGACACTGGTTTTTGGCTGTCATCTTTTATTTGTCTATCAAGCTTCCTCTCATTTTTCTGAGTTTCAAAAAAGAGCAGGATAACACAAACTGTGGCAGATGGAATCAAAAGCCAGGTTATGCAGTTGCTGTAATGTTTTTTCTCTGAATTTCGATGGAAGACAAGGGAAGGAAAAAGAAAAGAAAAAAAACAGATTTTTCGTCAGTCATATGTATGACCTCCGATTGCTGAAAGCCGATGTCATCATTATAATTTGTGAGTTCTATCCCTTGTGCTAAGGAAATTGTGGAGTTGTACCCCTTAGATAGAGGAATGTTTTTAATTTTAAACAAGAGGTTAGATGACCAGCCCAGCTTACAGTTTGAGAGTTTTTTCCCCTCACCTTTAGCTTTATAAATTTTTCTTTAGTGGCTGAATAAATATTTTCATTACATTGTTTCATTAGTATTGGTAGTATTATTGGTAGCTGAATGGATTTTCATTATGCTACAACTAGGATCTTAAAAATGTGAGCTCACATTTCATTACTAAAATCCTTTCCAAGCTGCAGACTATTGATGGTTCAGGGACATTTGACTTGTTCTTTTACATCATAATTTAGAAATCTGTGGACAAGCACAAATATTGTTGTCATCAGTTTTGCTACTGCATCAGAACTTAGTAGCCCACTGAAGTGATATGATCTAAGTTCTGAATTGATATGATTTCTGCAAGTTGTATAAACCATTCTCTTATGTAAAATTTCCCACCCCAGACTTGCAGCTTGCTTGATTTTTTTGTGTTACATTTATTTAAGTTCCCCTAGAACAAGTGCCCTGCAGGGTTGGGCGGAACTCTGTTCCGATTTAATGAACGGGGCGAACCGAGTTCAATTGTTTCATTGTAAATGCAATCGTGAACGGAGTTTGTGATTTTTCGCAAACGGATCGGAACTTAATTCCATTTCAAGTCTGTTCAAATTCCGTTCACACATCAGGATTTTTTTTTTCATTTTGTCGGCAGTTACTGAGCTCGCTTCACTGCAATCACCGGCTACTTTGACCTGTCAGTTTTAACGGTCATTCTTCAAATCAGCAAGATCATTTTGTCACTCCTGTCCTTTTATGACATCAGGTAAATAAAGCCATCGAGACAAAGTTGCTGTTACCATCTGCATTACACAACAAAGACTGGCTTACTGCTGTTAAGTAGCATTCATTAAACATCAAAGTCCTTGTTTCCCTTTGTGAAATCAGTCGTTTCGGGAAAACACGTGCTATTTTCAGCTGGAAAAGTTAATGGAACGGAGATCGGAACGGAGATCTTTAGATGTGGAACTGATGAACGGAAAGGAATTTGATAGTCTCGTCTGAACGGGGAACAGAACATAGTTACTCATTTTTCATAAATGTGCCCAACCCTGGTGCCCTGTCTGTAGCCAGACTTGCAGATGTAAATGAACATACCTCAGATATGTAATTAACATTTGGATTTGTACCCACTCACTATGTTTGATTTCAGTGAAGTTTAGCAGAACTGACTCTATATGATAATGTTAATACTGTAGTAAAGTTTATTTATGCTGTTCTGAATCTCACTCCCCATCCTGTGCAGCAGCTTTGGCATTTTACAAAAACCATTCAATCAGGAGTTGGTTCAGGGTATGTCAAAGCCTCTTCTCCAGACGATTTCAGGCAAGAAAGTGGGAGAACCAAAAGCCTTGCATTTTCGGGTCTGAACTTTCTTGTTGGAGTTTATGATCTTAACAGGTGAGGATAGAAAAGAAGAATGTTGTCCTTGAAAGCAGTATGTGGCCAGGTTACAATCAATGGAAGTTTAACATTGATTGGCTATGTCTCTTAGAGCATAGGGAATCCATTTTGAGAACTGTGATTAGGCCAAGATACTCGGAATTGTGCTGCTCACAACTTACTACTATTAGTGCACAGGTCCTAAAGTCTAGTTAAAGGACTCTATGATAAAACACCCCAAAAGCCAGTGGGGGCCATGGCAAAGGAGACTAGATAAAAGATATTTTCTTAAGGAAAGGTGAAATCTAATGGTGAAAAACTGTAGGTCAAGGAATGGAAATGTCCATGTAGATTAAACACATCTAGTTCTACCTAAAATAGACAAATTAAGCTAAAAAGTCCAGATGATGAAGAATGTGTTTTATCATAAAGGCCTTCACTGTATGACTGGAGTGAGATGCCTGATAGGCTGAGAGAATCAAAATATTGAAACAGAATAGAGATGTGTTTTGTGTGTTAAGAAGGTTTACGGATCGTTGTGTTACTAATCTGCCATTTTACAAGAAAAGACAGTACATATGCCAAATTGGGTAAAATTCACCTGTTAGCACTTTTTTATAGACCAAAATGTCCTCTGTTTTTCCATCTGAGTTTTTCTCTTTGAGACAACTGACCTCACACACTGATGAGAATTCCCTTTCTCATTTCATAATTATAGAGAAAACACTCTTTATTATATTTAATTTTGTTAGCTCCTCCCATGTTTTGACATTGACAGTTAACTGTGCTGCTTCTGAACACTGCCATGCCCTGTGCCTCTATCCCTGTAAACATTGTGCGCATTTAGCTCCTTAATGCACCATTCTTGAATATATGAAAATCGGGCATTCCCAGTGACTATATAAACTTTACTATGGTTACTAGATACACACTGTTGCCTGTTGGTGTGTATTCAGTAAATAAGGTTTTGGGTGTGGATAATATGGGCCTTTGATTAATTTTTTTGTGTCTCCGGAAATATTGTAAGTGTTGGCTCATACGGTCTTTTTCTGTAAAATGGCTCGTGACGTGTATGGAGTTACAGCTCATAAGTGGAGAACATGGAAGAACAGCTGTATCCTATTATGTTGAGGATATTTATAGAGAGTAATGATTTTTATGTTGGAGTTACGTTTCATATGTTATGAAAAGTTTGGGAGAGTGAACGCTTGATATGTGGGGCAGTGCAGGAAAACTCATCACGATGGTCAAATTTTCAAAACTTAGATAGTATTATTGTGTCTGTATTCATCTTTTTTTTTTAAACAGTATGCCTCTTTTTGCAGGATTTTTCTCTATTAGAAGCTGAGATATGCATGTTTTACTTCCAGGAAGCGACAGGTCCTGAGATTGAGAAAACATTCATTACACATGAAAAATAATTATTCAATATAATTAAGTAATATAAAAATTAAAATTAATTAATATAAAATAATATTTATTAATTAATAATTTTAATATTTATTAAAATTGATTAATTAATAATAATCATAATTAATGCATTATGTGCAGAACTACAAAAGTAAATTTCTACAGGAGGTAGATAGAATGTTAAAAAATGTGAAGCTGAAAAAAAAAACATAATTTTGTGACCTTGAACACAAAACTCTCATTACTTTGCACCTTTTAATGGGTTTTCCTGGACCACCACACTTTGTTTTATTGCTTTAGTGCAATAACCCTGTATGTTATTAAGAAAATAGAAGCAGATACAGGGTTTATTGCGAGGATATCATGGGAGACCTGCGTCCCATTTGTCATGGAAGGCAGAGTCCTTTTGTTGCAAGAGAAGATGCTTAACTTTGTGACGTTACCTAGCATTGTGTAGATGTCATTGTTTCTATGAGAATTTTGCATTTTATATTATATTGGCTGTTGGCACAGCCAAGTCTAGAACTTGCATCTTTCTATCGGAAAGCACCAGTATTCGCACTGATGGTTCACACGGCCAAAGTCATATTCATTCTATTGATTCTGCTCCTTTTCGTACTGATGATTATGTTCACTCGGGCGATCGACTCTGCTACGTACATATTCTCGACCCGGCTTCTGATACAAATGCTCAGTTTCAACTTCGGGGACCGGAAGTCAACATTTCGGGGACGAATCACAAAAACCAATGACGTATGGTCCATTTAAAAACAACGAAGTGGCACCGTAGTCACGAAACATAGAAAATTTACGTAATTATCAAAATAACACTTGCGGACCGTTTAAGGNGAGAAAACATTCATTACACATGAAAAATAATTATTCAATATAATTAAGTAATATAAAAATTGAAATTAATTAATATAAAATAATATTTATTAATTAATTTTTTTTTTTTAAATTGATTAATTAATAATAATTAATGCTTTATGTGCTGAACTACAAAGGTAAATTTCTACAAGAGGTAGATAGAATGTTAATAGATGCGAAGCTGAAAAAAAAACCAACATAATTTTGTGACCTTGAACACAAAAATCTCATTACTTTGCACCTTTTAATGGGTTTTCCTGGACCACCACACTTTGTTTTATTGCTTTAGTGCAATAACCCTGTATGTTATTAAGAAAATAGAAGCAGATACAGGGTTACTGCAGGGATATCATGGGAGACCTGTGTCCCATTTGTCATGGAAGGCAGAGTCCTTTTGTTGCAAGAGAAGATGCTTAACTCTGTGACATTACCTAGCATTGTGTAGGTGTCATTGTTTCTATGAGAATTTTGCATTTTATATTATATTGTAATATCTTCTTTTGCCCACAAGAAGTTATGTGTGTTTATTTGCAGCATGTTACTGCCAAGGCTGTCGATGTAGAGTTAGACCACACACCGAGTTCAATCTTTCCTAGTGGAAGTGTGTTTTTTTTTAATTATGAAAACATCCTTGAAAGGATTTGGTTTTATCGGACATAATTATTTTGATGCCAGGCTGCAAGACTCATGTATCTGTAACTGATGTGTAGCTCGAAAATGACTTCTCAGCATTTCATAACTGTTTCTTATCTATCATGTGTTACGAGTAAATTGTCAGATCTGTACACCTAGAAAAAGTATAGTCTATATAGTACCTTCACAAATAAATAAACAAGGGTTTTTTTTTTTCAATATCTTTATTCATAGTGAAAACAATAGAAACAATCCATTCAGGAAGAAAAAAGATAATTTTTAAAAACCTTGTTCATCTTTTCTTGAGCACAGTTTAGTACTAAATTCATCTTAAGCAGGACAGACCTGATAAGTACAGAAAGTACAAATGTACTTATGCCATTGTCAATCAAAGAGCATGCCACTGGAAGTAACGGTCATGTGTTGACGGTGTGACTGACTTTTCTGCACCTTGCTCCAGTGAGGCACATTCACTCAGGTGAGATTTAATGGCATAATCATAGTTGGACGATTTATAATGTATTCTGTTAATAATGGGAATGAGCAATCCTGTCAGAAAAGAAGAAAAATTCAAAGCCCCAAGTGAGACTGGGTTGTCAGTTGGGTTACTTTATCCAGATAAAATATTCAGTTCCACACACAGAGCAAAATTTTAACTGAAACAGGATGTTAAATGACAAGATTCTCTTCAGAAAATACTCTGTTCACTTTATACTAAATTATGATTACATTTGTGCTGCTCTTGTGAAATGTTAGAATAGCATGAGTGTTTCAGCAAGGCATCAATTTGTTTTATAAGTTATTTGCAATGTGACATGTAAATATGACATAACTATGGTATGTAGGCTAAACTGTCAGGACTTTTTCCTTTATGCAATGTCAATAATAAATATTTCTTGTAACAAATTGGCAAATCTTGTCTTGTCTTAAATTGATTATGCAGTAGAATCTGTGATTGGACATTCATGCTGTGAGAGGAATCAGAAAAGTGGTTATGCATGATAGGGGGTCCTTCATCTCATGGGTAAGTACTTCATGCATACTGAGATATAGCCGGTCTCTTATATATATTCTAAGTTACGCCTAGTGGCCTAAAAGTCAACATCAAAGATAACAGCACCGATCTGACCTTTCACCCGGGCATGAAAGTATGAGCCCGCCGGCCGGCACCGACTGGGGCGGCGTGGCTAAAAATAGATCAATTTCTTTTTTGGGGGGGGGGCTCAGTCTTTCGTGCGATACATACAGATCCAAGAATGTGCGATTTGTTGCAATAATTTAATGCTTGCTTATTAATGAGATGAACGATACAGTCAGTATGATACGCAGCTGTTAGATTCATACTTTAATTAACTGGTTCAACCCGTGATATAGCCATCCCATCCAGAATCCCGTTCATGGACTGCATGCGAGTTCTGCAACGTTTCATTTTCATAATGTTGATGTACCTGAATTGTTACTCTAACCAGGTTTGCAGACTGCTTCAGAACAGCAGTAGTTTTTTTGTGTCTTTTTTTCAAGTCATTTCTAAGTGTAACTTGTATCTTTTTGCCGGTGCTATTTCATCAATGAAAATTTTATTTAAAAAGGGGGGAGGAGATGAATGTGTACGTTCCTCAAAAGCCTTCATAGAATTTAGATACATGGATGGCCAATCCCTTGAAAATGTGTACCGCTTGGTGTTTGTTGAAATGTGATACTCTAAAAAGTAAAGCGATCCCTAATCTAGATACAAAATGAAGCTTGGACTTACTTGGAGTACATTCAAAACTGAAATCTGAGAAAACCTGGGGAATTTCCAACGTGTGGCCATTTGTTGGTGCGCATGCGTAACATTTTATTCTTTGTTTATATTGCTGCAGATTCTTCTTCTTCTTTTATTTTTCTTCTTCTTCTTCTTCTTTTTCTATTTCTTCTTCTTCTTCTTCTTCTTCTTCTTCTTCTTCTTCTTCTTCTTCTTCTTCTTCTCCTTCCTCCTCTTTTCTTCTTCTTCTTCTTCTTCTTCTTCTTCTTCTTCTTCTTCTTCTCCTTCCTCTTCTTTTTCTTCTGCTTCTTCCTCTTTTTCTTCTTCTTCTTCTTCTTCAAGTTGTATGCTGGCAACTCTGAACTAACCTCTGAACATTCATACGACTCAGTTGTTGTTTCCTGGAGTAAATTTTGCGAAGATCAATACACTGGGGTTAAAAGGGGCCCATTACTTCATAATAGATTGTTAATTCTAATCGTTAGTAGGTGGTAAAAACAAAAAGAAAATTGACTGCTCAGCCGTTGGTTAAAACGATGACGTCGACTGAAGGACAAATAAAGAAAGAAGTCATATCACAATTTTTCTAATTCTTTACTTTCAACCTTATTTCCTTTGTTAACCTTTCGTAAGTTGAACCGTTTTCAAACCGAGCATTGTTGGATTACGCAGTCAGCCATGGGCCATTTTAACCCTTGTAGCGTCAGAGTTGGATTAAGTCACTCTAACTACTATCCACCGGTAATACGGGTGACTATTTCAGTCGTCACTTTGACAGTTTCAGTCGTCACTCCGTTCCCGAACGAGAGAAGAGCGACCGGTCTAGCTCCATTGGTATCAAAGTGGTCGCCAACACATGGCCCAGCGAGGCAATAACATTTCTTAAACAGCCTATGCCTTCCGGTGCTCCCGCCATGTTGGGGGCTAGGGATTACGAGAGTTAACCTAGAGATTGACTGATACTTGGCTTGCCTCCATTGCTTTTATGAGTGGTTCTAACTTCTAAGCAAAGGAAGTATCAGTCTCTAAGCAAGCCAAGATGGCTGATTTGCAAGGGCTGTTTTGCTATACAGTACTATAATTAATATTAATTTTCTTTGCCTCACTCATTAGTATACATACCACAGCTGATTCCTGCAACATCCTCCTCCGACATAAGACCATTGATAAAAAGTGCCACTAACAAATTTTACACCGTAGATGGTAATCGCCATTTTGCCGAGCTCTCACTTCCGGTCTCCACTAAAAATATCACATTTCTATCAAAAGTCTAGTAGGTACGCACACTATCCTCTTGCATCTAGTGCGCACCAACGAAAAACGCACTCCTGCTATTCTGTTACTTGAATCTCCCAACACTATGCCATCAACACAGCGAGACTGTTCTGCGGCGCCAGCTGATTTTGCCATGATTTTGCTTCAATGGGTTTGTTGCTACTGACCGTTTTGATACCAGGTGGGCTAGAACGGCCTGTGCTTCTCTCGGCTGAGCAAGGAGTGCCGAGCTAAACTGACGGTAGCGTGACACATGGATAATAAACAAATTCAACCTGTACTGGTTCCAGCACCTAAACGGTTACGGTATCGCTCAGACTTCGCCTTCTTGCTCAAAGTATCCATTCTTATCTGTTCTGATACTCAGCGTAGAATAGGAATTTCGACTCTTTTCGATGCTTATCGATACTGTGATATCACTGGCGATCTTGATAAAACTGTTGCCGTTTGCATTGAAATTTATTGAAATGAGATCTGATACTGACTTCAAACTTGCTGAAAACCAACGATATTAATAGATACAATTAGAATACATGCCATAGCGCGGGAGTACATAATATCTACACTGCTAAAACTCTCTTTAGCACATTCCTTGCTGCAGACTGTAGCAAGGAATCACTCAAAGGAGATTTACTGTAAAGCATGTATTTTTTACCTGGGTTTATTTTGAGAGACGGGGCTAAAGGAGTAAAGCTGTGGACACCAGCTGGGCTCAAGTGGGATTTCCACGCCCCCTGCAGGGCGCAGCCTATTACTAAAAATCTCTTTACTGAATGCATGGATCGATCCGGCTGTATCTATACAATGTGTGACGCATTTAAGCATCAAAGCAAACTAGGTCCACTGTGTCAGAGGTTCCCATACTGTGCTGCGTGTGTAGCTCTAGAGGAATGACAGAACCCTCCAGGTTAGAGACCTGTTAATGTCATGTAGATTTGAGGTCGCACCACCGAAGAGAAAAAAAAAATTACAGAGGCACTAATAACTAGTTGGAAGACAAACATTAGAATGATGAAATTGTAACTGCTCATGAAAGTATGCACAAGCACTGCAGTTCTCTGACACTTCAGTGCCTGCAGGCAGATCAAACACCACAACATGTCTTGCAGGACTGCTTTCTCCTGACAGAGCTAAGAAGAAGATGGTTGAGGGAATCGCTTGATGACCAAAGATAAGGATAACTTTTTTCGTCCACAAAAGGAAATCTGTCTTTGTTACAGTGGAAATATAATTAAGCACACACATACGTTATGACCCCCCCCCCCCCCCCCC
>JAWQUT010000206.1:203975-216207 GCA_033807755.1 Ellobium chinense
ATGCCTTATTCTTTTAATCCTTGGGGCGATTTTGCTGAGAAAATTTTACAAGTTAGTACGAGTGGCAAGATGTATCTATTGTCATTAGTGGGCTCACGATCGAGCTTTAGATCTGCCATTGTCGACCTGAATATTTTTCTTGTTACATGTGAGAGGAAAAGTGTCATGGAGCAAGCGGAAGCCCTTGATAAGGATTGAGACACTTTGGCATAGTCAGCCATTTTTTTTTCTGTGGATTGGAGATGGAAACATGCCATCTTGTCCGCCCTGACTACCATTTATTTTTTTATCTTAATTTATTTTGTCCCCTCCCTCCCTCCCACTCGGTCCTTTTATTTCTTCTCTGTGTAATTCTTTCTCTTTCCTTTCAGATTATTCCCGAAGTCTTAGCTTGATATGATTAGGAGCAGAAGTGATGAGTTAATGACCTCCAGCCCTTGGCACCTACCTCCAAGGGATAACAATGGTGGGGTGCTCCGTGACAGCTAAAATGTCACTCTTGATATAATAGGCCTACAGTATATAGTGATAATTTGTACGGATTTAAGACTAGTGGTGGGCAGTATTACTTTTGAATATGCATACCTCCGATAATTAGGATACTTACAAATCTAATTGAATGGAAACACCAATAAATAGTATGTATGCGAGTTTCTAAATGGGGCTCTCTCGTATGTGTCTAAAAAAAAAAAAGAGGTTTTTAAGTTTTATGTAACATAGGGTCAACACGTCTAAATCCGGCACTACCGACTTCTAGCTTCCGGTGAACATGCAGGGGCAAATAACCCATTCTCGCTAAAGTGAAGTTACTTTGTATCTCCCTCACAGAAGTCTTCCCATTCACTCTTTTACTCCTCGTTCACAAAATGGCAGATGCATTGAAGTCGTAATGTCTTGTTTCCTTGATAATCCGCAAAGAAACCTTTCAGCAATTATGTCTGTCCGTCTCTTTGTCTGTTCGTCTGTCTGTCTTCTACCTAAGTATGTCTCCAATACCTTTGAAAAAAAACCAAAAAAACTTCCCTGGAAACCTGCTCATTTGCATGCGAGGGCCCAGCCTGCACGTATTAATTACCCAGAATTCCAACTTTTTTTTTTTGGCTGATATTATGCAAATGTGAATTCTCCGGCGACCAAAGCTCCGCTCACAGCGTCGTCAAAAAACTGTATCGTTTTATTGCTTCTTCGTCGCCATCATGCTGTTTCGTTTTATTACCGCTGTATTGTTTTTGAGTGAGCGAACACTGCTTCCGTGGTGTCACGCATGCGCCATCAAACCCAAAGTCTTTGCCAGGTTGGCAGTTTACAGCCTAAATATAGTAGGTTTCTATCACTATCAGAGATGAGGAACTGTGTACAATAAATGTGGCGGGTATTTGTTTGTTTTTTTAAAAGTGGGTTTCGAAGGCTTTCTTAGCTAGAATATAACTGCAGCCACGATCACGTATAGCAGACCCAAACAGCCAGACAGCTCACGGTTTTTATATATTACGCTTTAAATGCGTGTAAAGCCACATTTTATCGTCAGGGTCTGGTGGAATTTACGCATGACGAGACTCTAAGCCTTGATGGTTCTGCATGGTGGATTTCCATGTGAGGAATACAAAATCCATAAAAACAACTGCTGAGAAGATGCGGGTTTTGCAAATGGTGAAGTTAGTCCTAGACAGCAATACCTCGACAAAATTTAAATATGTTTCAGTGTAAGACCACAGTATGTTTGTAATACGAGGGCCCACCCATATATCTTTGGTCTGATTCTCATGGAAAAATGGTAATGTGTTATAACTTGTAATTTCTAAGAGTGCAGATCTTAAAGCAATCTATGCCGAATTTTGGGACTTTGTACAGCGATCAAGGCACCTCTCAATGCAAAGGAATAAATAATAAGAAGAAGAAAAGAAGAAGAATACATTACATTTTCATAACGCTCATTTCCATGACAGACTCTGAGCGCATACTACATTGACAGACCTACGCATTCTTTCTCTCTCTCTCGCTCTCTCTCTTACAGACAAACTCACACATATTCTATCACACATTCAAAAACATCCCACTGGATTTCATGTCTGACTAAACAAAAGCCTTGAGCAAACACATGTTATAATTATGTGCATAAAAAGCGGTAGTCTCATCCAGTCCATGTCTATTCTTAGGATTGTGACAGTCTGAGACTTTTCATTCCATTTTTCAAATCTAAGGAAATAATTATGTCAAATGTCAACGTTTTATTCAGAAAATGTCTTCATGACGATTCGAGTTGCAACCAGCCTTGATTCATTTAAACATCAACTAAAACCATATCTGTTTATAAACTATCTATAAGAGTAGCTACCGCATCTGTTACTCGAAATGCTCGCCGTCTCATTGTATATATGAAGTTTTGCATGCAGTGTGTGTGTGTGACGCTGTACGGGCCTGCGAGTTTGTAATTATGATTTGTGTGTGCGAAAATAGTGAATGTCCTGAAAAGCGTTCCGAGAGTTTCGAAGGTGAATTGTTTTAAAAATCTTCAATATGAACCTAACAGAGATCCGACGTCAGGTCAAAGTTAAAACAGAATATCACGGCCTCGAGACGTAATACAGTAATGTAGTACGAACATACACAAGAATCCTGCGATGCAGTGTTGTCTGCTGAAAGCACGCTACAGAAGTGGACTGGGCGAATAAAGTATGTCCACCCTGCAGTTCTGCACCTTCTCTTCATCACTTAGTTTATCCACTGGAAAAACTTGCACGTGACACAACCATAAGTATGACAAAACAGGTGTGTAAAGCTCCGTTCTCTTGAAAGCTAGATATTGAAACACTTTGTTCTCAGCTGTGTATCAAAAATTCACATAGAGGCCCTAACCATTTTCAGTCCCATTGGTTTCCGTGTATTTTCTCCACAGAATAATATGCCTTAGATATGGGGAATTTTGAGACCAGGAGGGAGTGAGAGAGCCCAAATATCTGTTTCAAAAGTTCAAATTCTGTATTAAAGAGATGGTCAGCACACATCACTAACTCGGAACGATGGACTAGTCGAGATAGTTCGAGCTTATGAGGTGATGAAGTAAAAGTCATTCGTTTCTCAAGGGACGGCTCTCTGAACATTATTATGATACTCAGTACAGATGTTTACAAGGAATTAAAGGCATACCGCATTTGAAGACTGAACAAAATAACACCTTTCTTGCTAACAGGTAAAAACAGTATGAACATGCCCTCGTAATATGAAAAACTTATTATGCATGCATTTCCACCCAGTAATATTCCACTAAGGAAATTGGTTTGGTTCTCCAAACATTCAGAGATTATATTTGGACCTCCCCCCTTTTTATATTTGGACCCCCCCCCCTTTCCTCCGGTGAAAATATAAAACACTGTATTACAAATTAATTCTCCTGATAATAATTTGGACCCTCTTGTAAGTCCAAAAGCTAAGGACCGGTTTTGATCAAATTTTATAGGAATTTTCCTTATGCAAAAGCATATATTACTGAGTTATAGAAGCGTGATGATCCGCCACATTGCAGCGTTGTGAAGTATTTTAAAATTCTACCTTCTAATTTAAAATAGGCCGTTAGTTTGTAACAGCCATACAAGAAACAAATTTAAACATTCATAGCAGCATTGCAACGCGGCGGATTATCCTGGTTATATAACTTGATCTCTGATTGGCCTACACTTCCCAAAACTTTGGATCAAAGTGCTCCACAACCTTGGGAATTCCAAGAGGAGTTCAAATATAACGTGGGGGTGGGGGGGTNGGTCCGGTAGCGAAGAGGAAAATAGCTTGTCTCAAACTGATAGGTCCTGGGATCGAATGCTGTTAGCAACGGGTTCCTGTTTGAGTATATTCATTATGTTGTTATTATTATTATTGTTATTGTTTCCAGATTCGTTTACAAGATAGTCGTTACTGTGCTGAAGAGGAGCATATAGGCACCATTTTCAGTTGGTGATACCGGATTGAAAGGAGTAACAGTCGTCAATGACCTAAATTCTAGTCCTTGGGTGACGAAAAAGCTGGATCTTAGCCGGAACAAAGTCCTAGCCAACGATCCAGAGCATAGAGAGGAGGTTAATACAAAGATTAAATAATGCATCGAAATTATTCCCCTCGTTAATCAAAGAGCGTGCCGCCAGTCTACGCCATGTTGCAGTAAATTAGTACCTGGCTTTAGAGCTGGGGAACCAGGGCACTGCACAGGGTACATGACTTTTCTTAAGTGGTTCGTTTGAAATATTATGTATTTACATTATGATATGTACTGATAAGTAGGTTTGTATTATGATGAGATGTTAACATTGTATGGCACTGTAAACCAATTTGCCTACAAGATCAGTGACACTTCTATTTTCATTTCATTTTCAACTATGTACATAACCATACAAACCACATAAATTCTGCAATTAGGCTCTTCTAGCTTCTGCGACATGATTTGCTACGGTGACCGAGCCACGTTTAGAGTTTTTGGCTTTTTTTTTCTCAAGGCTGAATGAATGATTTCTTAAGTAGTCAATGTGGTGAGTATGGATTTTAGCATAATATCGATTATTTACTCACTGGGTTCTCAGCGAGAAAACATATCAATACTAGTATCGACGTTAAGAAAATCACTGGCACACACCAAAGCTATAAATTTACGCCATTGTGCAGAGGCTCCGAGAAGTTCTGCTTGCGCCATTCGTAAAAACTACTGTGGCGCTACGTCTTTGGCACCACTCCCAAATTAGCTATTCCAAATAGCTGGTCAGACGTCGTTTGTTGTAATAACCTATCATAGTTATTTATATCAGTTGCCTCAACAACTTTTGTCCAGATACTGACACAACCGTCCCGATAGAGTGAAGTGTACAGAAACTGTTGGGAACCATATACTGTATATTATATGTAAAACTGCTAAAGGTCTTCCAAGTTTAACCAAGAAAATAACTGAAACTGTGAGAACGTATTAGAAAGTCTTAATTCAAAATAAATATAACTTATTATAAAGTTCTTGTGTGTGCGCTCTAGATACTGGATCTGAGTGCTAGATAGATTGGATCGATTGATTAATTAATTGATCAGTGGAATGGGATTGACTGATGAGGTGATTAGTATATTGATTTATTGATTGATGTATTGTTGTTTTATGTTTTGATCTATCTCGTCACTTCTCGTTTGTAAATGTGTGCCCACAGCTCACATTGTGGTTCGGGCTTTTTCAGTAATCTTGTAAGCTTTAGGTTACAGGCCTGTAGTTGTACTTTGACTTTTGGGTCGTACAACTCAGGGGTTATATTTCATCTCCCCGTTTCCTTTCTTTTGGCAGTAATAAAAAGGCTTCCAGTAATAAGGGCTTCAGGGGGGAAATTTTGATATCATGAGAAACTGTGTCCATTTTACTTTATTTTGTAAGGCACTATTTAGCCCTGGGCTGGAACTGCCAGGTCAAGGGTGTGTTCAGGCGGAAGAGGAGGGGTTGGCATTGACCAATGAAAAATGTACGCTCTGTTTACAAATAGCAACCAAGCTCAAAATTTCAATGGGTTTGCTAGGGCTGGGTAAGTCTTAAAATTTGGGCCACATAATGAGCTTCAATCTGGTATGGGTCTGGGTGAAAGCTAAAACTTTGGGTACAGATGGCAGCTCAAAATGTTAATACAACCCATAGAGGAAAAAAGGGTCCAATCCCATTACTGGTCTGTAACCTTTATTACACGCTGAAATGTCCTCTTTTTTTTCCCCAAAGGACCTGCATCTCACCTTGTGGTCGGTGCACATAATGTGAAAAAGACCACTATCCTTATTGCAACCCCAAAGGTTTGATATCCCATCAGTGACAACTGCAGGAATTAGTTCATTGTTATGTCAAGCGTAATACTGATAACTTCACAACATGAAGGGGATATACATTTCAGCTCATTTCTCATTAAACTTAACAAATCACTTTTAAACTGACGAATTTTGAAAGGTTTAATTATACACACAATCCATTCTTTCCTGTTTGAAATAAACTCAATATTTATGATTTTCAAACAATGAATTCTTATTTCATATTCATTAAGTTCCATTGATATGGATCACATTTACATTGGCAGAGGCAGAATTGATTTTTCTCGTAAGGCTAAAAATTTGGGTGTTTATTTAGATAGTTCATTGACAATGGAAGCTCAACTGAATCATCTTTGTAGATTGTCAAACTTAGAACTTAGACGTATCGGCCAATTGAGAGATGTCCTAGACCTGAATGCTACAAAAACACTTGTGTCAGCATTTATACTGTCACGTTTAGATTATTGTAATTCCCTGTTGGCTGGTTTATCTGATGAAAAATTGAATGACTCCAAAGAATACAAAACAATGCTGCAAGAATAGGACTTAAAAAGTCAAAACAAGAGCATGTAACACCACTGCTCCACGAGCTTCACTGGTTACCTATAAAAGCAAGAATAGAGTATAAATTGGCCGTCCTATGCTATCAGAGTCTTTATACTGCTGAATTTCCAACCTACATGAGTGAACTCCTGGTTCCATATACACCATCAAGATGTCTGAGATCAAGTAGTACTAACCTTATTTCAGTATCGAGGTCACATCTTAAATATGGAGAGCGAGCATTTACCTCATCAGGACCATCAGTTTGGAACGCTCTACCAAATGAATTAAGATCAACAAATACCATCATAAGCTTCAAAAGAAAACTCAAAACCTATTTATTTCAAAAATATTGCTGTAATTCCTAGCCATAAGTTCCAGCTCTGCCTCTGTTGAATGATAATGTGAGTTTGAGTTCCTACAAATGATTGTGTATCTGATTTCTTTGGAGTGTGAAAGATAGAAAGTGAGATCTTCAACTTTGTCAAGCGCCAAGAGCTCATTTATGGGGAGTTGGCGCTATATAAATATTCTTTATTATTATTATATTTTTTATGCATACTACTGCCATTTCCCATATTTACGAGGACTGACCTTTTGGAAAGGCTTAAATTGCTCTTTGCCACTTGATAAATTAGCAGAGAGAACAGCAAATAACTCCCATCTAGTATTGAGATTAAGATTGCCACTTTCTGTTATAATCCCACACAATTATGGTAGTTCACCTGCACATGGGCCTACATCGGACCTGGTGGCAGAGCACACGCCCACTAGATCATTACGATCTGGAAATGCTTGTTGTCTCCATGTACCAAAAGTAAACATGAAAAAAAAAATTAGAGAAAGAGCTTTTACTTCCTCATGACCGTTTCTTTGGAATAAACTGCCTAAAAATATTCGTAGAGCAAATAATCCAAGTAATTTTAAGAAACTTCTCACATCACATTTGTTTAAACAATATTTTAATTGACCGGGACATTCTGAGAAACCATTTTTTTTTTTTACATATTAATTGTAGTATATGCTTGAGTGTGTGAGCTGAATACTACATAATTTTATCTAGTTGTCTATATAAAGCGCTCAGAACCTGTTTGTACAGGGATGAGCGCTATATAAAGCCTCTGTATTATTATTATTAGTAGTAGTAGTAGTTCTCTCCTATCTGTATCTTACAGAACTCCGCGGCTTAAATCATTCTATAAATGAGGTCCTGGCAGCGTATCCCCGTGATCACGTGTTCAGGGTAAATACATCATCATAAATAATGCGCCATTTTGTATTTTGGTTTCAGTCTTCCACGTGACATTCAAATTAATGAAGTGTCCCATCCCTTAACATCTAACAATACTGCCATAGACAAGGCCTTCTCAGTCTTTCGGTTTCTTTGTTAGGGTTAAATGGCGGCAGTGAGAACAAACTTGATATGGTCGCTTCCGATAGGGGAGCAAGGCATGGGGTCAACACTCCACCCCTGGGACCCAGCTGGGCCAGGGTTATAGATGTAGGAACCTTTCTAACACTAACGGGGGATTTATTTTCGTTTTGGGATATAGTCTAGGTGACTTCGACTTGTGTAGGCGGTGGGAGGGAGTAACAATGTAACATCCTAGAATAAGAACAGAATGTTAACTCCCTGAATGAAAGTAACAAACAACTAACCAACGCCGGCGCCAATCAGAAAGGAGTGGGACCAAAAAAAAAAACAAATGAAGTGTCCCATCGTGCCTCTGCTCTTCTTTTATATCTGTGGCCGTATGCATAATCCATACGTTAAATAACGCACTGCGTTAACTACAGTGAACACTACTAATGTTTTGGGAGTTTCCCATGGTTACAGCAGCGCGTCCACTAACTTGAGGATTATGCATACAGCCATTGGGGCGGATCTTTAAGACAATATGGAACTTTCGGCGCAGATACTTTTCAAATTCCAAGTCAAAGGGATCTGAGTTCTTAAGCAACTGATATTCCCTCCTTCTTCCCCATTCTCTCCACTTCCCAAAAAAACAAATAATAATATTTTCAAATATACAGACATAGACATATATATAAACACATACATACATAAACACACACATACATACATAAACACACACACACACACACAAACACACACACACACACACACACACACACACACTCTCTCTCTCTCTCTCTCTCTCTCTCTCGCTCTCTTTCTCTCTCATACACACACACACACACACACACACACACACACACACACACACACACACACACACACACACACACACACACACATTATTACACATAACACATTCAAACTACATCTTTCCGAAAGGATGGTCGATGGCTATAGAGCTTCTCTTTCGTTGCGAAAGATCTCGAGTTCGAATCTTGTTAACGACAGTTGTTTTTTTTTTTCCTTGGATCATTTTTGCGGTGTTTAATAGGCATCCACTTGTCGGCGGCTTAGCAGGAGCTCAAGCCTTCTTGCTCTTACAGTCATGACTGTCTAGTAAAGAAACGTAAAGAAATCCTACACCGAAACACAAAACTTGGCGATGTAAATCTAGCATTGTCTCGATGATTGTAAAGCGGAGACTGATTGTAAATTATTCCGCAGCTCTTTCTTTAATTATCAGAGATGAAAGACCAAAGCACCACGCGTTGATGGTTAAGATTTTTGCGATACGCGGTCTTTGTGTTTTGCCGTTCACGCATTTGTGTGTTCGCGTGAGCGCGTGTGGCTTCGCGCGGAGTAAGCCACTTCCGGATATAGACCTGTGACGTATGGATTTTCCACTGAGCCGGTGTGATAGCACTGAATAATTTATGGGGTATTCTGGGAGTAAAAGAACATGGGCAGCAGAATGTTTTCGGATAAGGTTTGAAGCTCGTCAGGATTGTTGTTGTTTTTTTTTGCCTTGGTGGGGGCGAGGGAGGGGAAGGGGGTAAAGTAGGGGAAGGAGCACTTCTGACCACTTACAATTCTGGTTTTTTTGGTTTTTTTAATGCGAATTTCACACAGCTCTACATAAATAAACCAGTTCTTATAGTATCTAAATTGGAATCCTCTAAATTGAAATCCTCTAAATTGGAATCCTCTAATTGAACAAAAATGAGCAGCATCAAAAGAAGATACATTGTATATTGAAGGAGCTAGGGTTGGAGTGTTGAGGGGGAGAGGGGGGAGACACAGAGGCGTACCTCCGTCCGTGTCAAACTCGATTCTGCCTTCAGTGAGTAGATGTACGGCGACTATAGAAATCCGACACCAACAATAAATCTAGATACGATGGGTTCTAAGATAAAACGCGGTTTATACACTTCGAAGAAATGAGATAAGACCTATAATTGGAGATGAAACAGGTGCATTGGAGAGGAACAGGCCTCAGACCTTCGAGTTCTGAAAATCGCAATGCGTTTTTCCCCTAATGGCTTTACTGGCAATTTGCTCCATCTAAATGCTTTATGCAGACAGGTTTTTCATTATCCATCATAATTTTGATGCACATTAATATACAGCAAAGTAAATTAGATTTGAAGCTTTTTTGGGCAATATAGCTTAAAATTCACAGCCCTCATTCACTCAGTAAACACAGTGACTTTACATTCCAGCAACAACCAGTAATTTTATAAATGAGTGGTTAAAAACCTACTATCATTGAAGTCCACAATTGGCTTCCAACCACTCAAGGCATTTTAAACTTAAATCAAACCTCTATTCCCCTCTCCATGGCCAGTTCATGACTTTAAAGGAACTATTTAAACTACCACAGCCTTGTTGCCAGGTCAATTCAGCATTTTCCCACCTAATCCCTTACTATGTTGTCAATTCAAAATCTGGCATCATTCTACCCTTCTAAGAGATGTGACCGCTCTCTGATCTTAGCTTCAGTGACAGACCTTTGTCAAAGATACAAGTTATTACAGTATTGCATATACATAGGAATTTAGAAGGGAACCAGATGACGCAGACATTTTTACAAATCTTCAATGCGTTGCGTTTGTTTCTGGCTACAGCGTAAATAGTTTTCAGTGACAAATTTATTCATGCCTTATTTTTTTTTTTAAATTGTAATCGTTAAAGAATGGAAGAGAGAGACTCCCTAGATATTATTAGACCCTCCTAAAGGTGTTTTCGCCCCTTGCATTAACCCACGTATATCTTGGGAGAGGTCCAAAATTATACCAAAGACTGTAACATGACAAGACTTGACATTCTAGGCAATCACCCTATTGAAAACAGTATTTATGTTCTAGTTTCGGCGCCCCCCCCCCCCCCCCCCCCCCCCCCCCNCACACCCTGGCGAAGGGCTAGTTTTAGTATACAGCTTGGTCTTGACAGCGTGTTGGCTGATCTCCCCGAGAGACCAATCAGTCTACACGTAAACCAGCCAGATAAATCTTACCGGCCTATTCTCTCATGAGGTGTAGAAGTCTCACACTTATTACATTACTGTATATACTTTTAGTATTCTTCTGTCTTGACATACTAACTTTACAAACAAATATGACAACATTATGAGCTGACTGCCGAATCCAACCCAATCAAAAACAACTTACAATCGAAATACACTCTGCCGTCATTTTTAAAAAATACAGTATATGCAGTTTTGGGCGAAACTGACTTTTTATATCCACGCAAAGGACCAAGGCGTGGCGCATTTTTTTATCGGAGTTTCGTACCTTTATCACAAAAAATGACAAAAGCTGTGTCTAGATTTGTATATACGTTTTTGAAATTGTGCACCCCTTACTAATAGACATACAGTATATGAAGCTCTCCTGTAAAATTCTCAAAACTGCATCTGTATTCTTCAAAATGACGGCAGCACCACTGTTCGTTGCCGATGTCCAAGTACCAATATTACAGACGGATGGATCGAGGAAAATATGAATGAAATGTTTTCCCAAGGCTTTGGCAAACACGACTGTGGTCGAAAATCGAACCCACGACATCTGATCTTGAGTTCAATGCCGTAACCATTCGGCTATGCTGTCGTAAGTTGGTAAATATCCATATAAAATATTTATATCTAACAAAGCTTAAGGAACTCTCTACACGGCTTAATTAGGTCAGCCGACGTACACTGTTTTTCACTTCTCAGCTCTGTTTTTCATTCACAGTTCTTGTTTACCAACAACTACAGAAACATTTCTCAGTCATGCATGCGTTGGAGTCTCACTCTTACGCCACGAAACACACACGCAGTTGTGTGTGCTGGCTGAGTAATTCGACAAAGTGAATTAACATTACTAGGTAAAGAATGTTATTTTTTTATAGCAACTGCGGAACATGAGAATGGTAAAAAATACTGTGTATATATATAGAGGCTTTCGCGGTATGAAATTATCAGCAATCGATTGTGTATTAAGAAACGTCTGAGGTGCTTAAACCCCATATTTATATACATGTAATTCCATTTATGGACTCCGTTTGACTGTAACTTTGCTTAGTAGCAATATTTCTTTTCTTTTTAAAACAGAAAGAGTCGAGAGCAAATCAAGCAGCCAAAATGTACCCTCCGTTTTATAGCAACATGCTCATGTTTTCATAATGTTGCGATTAAGCGAGGCTTAACACTATCTGGGCCTATACAGGTTTCCACGATGAGGAAGCCATCAGCCATCAAGAGCTGATTCAATTTTTTATTCTACCTACGGTCGCCATGGTAACGGCCCCAATAAAAGGACGTCATGCGTGTCAAGGCCCATTAGTGTTGATG
Source organism: Ellobium chinense (assembly GCA_033807755.1). Classification (NCBI taxonomy): domain Eukaryota; kingdom Metazoa; phylum Mollusca; class Gastropoda; order Ellobiida; family Ellobiidae; genus Ellobium; species Ellobium chinense. The sequence continues at coordinate 216,017 of JAWQUT010000206.1, forward strand.
CGTGAATGCGGGAGAACTATAACAAGAAGGCAATACTGTCGACAGGGGCGGATATGGTATGGAGATTCTCACTGGGGGAGGTACACCACTCATTAATAGGAGAGAGAGAGAGAGATAGAGAAAGAGAGAGAGAGAGAGAGAGAGAATACTTCTTTAGGGAACCTCCCTCTTCACTAACCTCCCCCCCCCCC
>JAWQUT010000206.1:220224-233082 GCA_033807755.1 Ellobium chinense
GAGAGAGAGAGAGAGAGAGAGAGAGAGAGAGATAACAGTGCTCAAAGTAAGCCATATTATTGTGAAAAGTTTAGGGAGACTCCAGACGAGAGAGAGAGAGAGAGAAGGAGGGCGGGAGGGAGGGAGAGAGAGAGAGAGAGGGAGAGAGAAAGAGATAACACTAACAGTGCTCAAAGTAAGCCATATTATTATGAAATATTTAGGAAGACTCCAGACGAGAGAGAGAGAGAGAGGGGGGAGGGAGAGAGAGAGAGATAACAGTGCTCAAAGTAAGCCATATTATTATGAAAAATTTAGGAAGACTCGAGACGAGAGAGAGAGAGAGAGTGAGGGAGAGAGAGAGAGATAACAGTGCTCAAAGTAAGCCATATTATTATGAAAAATTTAGGGAAACTCCAGACGAGAGAGAGAGAGGGAGGGAGAGAGAGAGAGATAACAGTGCTCAAAGTAAGCTATATTATTATGAAAAATTTAGGGAGACTCCAGATGTCCATGCCGTTACAGTCATAGGCAGTTCCGGGGATTGCTGTTTCAGCGCCAGAAATTTCATGCCCTACAGCTGCGTCATTCAGAAAAGATTTACATATGCAGCGCCCAAGGCGGGGTCAAATTGTAGGCTGATTTTTGTTGTTGTAGAAATAGCGTAGAGAGTTACAGGTATGAAGATGCCAATAGCACCTGGCATAAATATAATATACAATTTTAAATAGTCCCTATAGAATCAGAATATTGGCCATGGGAGGGGAGAAGGGGTTGGATTTTAACTTCAAAGGCTTAGATAGGTGCAAATATATCTATGTAGACTCAGAATAGGTGAGGTTTAGTCACTCAAGTATAAAATTTGTGATTGTTGCCAGGTGGGTAAGGTTACCCTGTTTACTGAGTGAAAAGGCCTAAAATATTAGGTTGTCTGCTTCACTGCCTAAGTTCTCAAAATCTAACTGGTTCAGGTGCATTTTTCTTTGTGTCAAAATTTGGGGAAAGAGTTAAACAACATATTTGGAAAGTATTTTGACATGGCACCCCAGGATAAGTTAATGAGAGGTGTAAAACCTAATATAGCCAACAGTGAAAAATACATTGGCATCTTCATACCTACAGAGCAAAGAGGCGGAGACAAATACACTACCTCCGTTGCCTAAGCCATAAGTATGGAGTTGTAGTCTAGACTTACTATTATCATCTCCAAATTTTTTAACATATTTTTACAAAATTTTTACTTCAGTTTCAAGTGTTCATCAAAATAACTTCATCATCCTGCTCAAAATCCTACTTCCACCTCCCCGCTGGTAAGCATGGGGGGCAACAGAGTCATTCAACTAAAATACTTTCAGTGCAATGTCTCTGGCAAACGAAAAAGGCTATGCGTCCTTGATAAACAAAGAGAAATACAAAATGATAAGTCGTCACCCTATTTCGAGTGGCTTGGCTCCTTCCAATTTCGCTAAAGCTATGTATTATTGGCGCTGTAAATGTATATTATCATGTAAACTCCGCCCATTTTCTCTGAAACTATATATTTTAACGCTGTGAATCTATATCAGTTTCGCTGTAACTATATCATTTCGCTGAAACTCAACCCAGCACTTTGCCTATCTCGTTTGGGTGAGGTTTTTCGATTGGATGGAAATATTCTATTGGACAATGCAAGAAAATAATGCCGGTCATATTAAGTTTTGGTGCTATTTTTTAACCAGTGACTTTGTGACGTACTTTTGTCTATGCCATTTCATAGGCATATTGGGATAGTGTGAATCGCGTGAGCGGGCATAAGCCTGGATACGAGACTTATAAACCGCATTATTATTATTATTATTATTATTATTATTATTATTATTATTATTGTAGCAAGCACAAAACTATTTGCAAACTGCCTTTCTCTTGAGGGAGATGAGCTGTCCATAATTGTGACATATTTATTCTCTCTTTTTTTTCTTTTGTCTTTCTAGTCTGCCAATAGCACTTCAACTGTATAAACCTCTCCTTTTTTTTTCCGCCAAAGTGGGCGCTCTTTCTATCTGTCTTACTTGCCCTATCAAATTTCGCGTCCTGTCGAGCATAACATGAGAACTCACGTCATGTAATATAAAGTAGTAAGGTCAAAACCGCTTAATCGCAACTTCTCGTGAACATTGGAGAAGTTGCGATTAAGAGGAGTCCTGATTACACACCTGGTGGAAAATGTCATGTTTAAGTGAATGTTGCGATTATCCTATTTGCTATTAAGCGGAGTCATTTGTAATAACAATTATTCAGTCTGCCTAGAGCAAGCGTTAGATGAAATAGAACACACTAGATAAATACCGAGGTTTGGGCATGGTGTGTGGGTCTACAGGACAAATAAAGGCGGTCTTACTGTTTATACAGTATATTATAATATAGACTATACCTAGGGGAATATACCGGCTACGATATTGGTGGTGATTATGTCAAACAGATTTATTTCGGTTGCTGTAAATTTGTATTTTCATTCGTTGTTATCTGAGAGTTTTTTGGGTTGATTTTTTTTTTTTGGAAACTAGCTGAGGTTTCCCGGCGCCGCTCGGGAACGGCGAGAGGAAAGAGGCAAAATAAACTTATATCTACGCACGTACGTACGTCTGTTCCTAAAGCAAAATCATTATGATCAGACGGGCAGGAGGGTTTTGCAACTGTAGGTCATCGAAACATCACAGAAATGTTGGTCGGCCTGCATTGCGGCTATCGCACCATGAATAGCATCATCTATAATCTATAATTATTATAAGACTGGATCGGGGGCGTGGCACGCTCCCTTCCTAACGCATAACTTTCAAAACCGCTGATTGTAAAATTCAGCTGAAAACGTCAACATGTACAATATCCGATACAGAATGTTTAGCATCACTGTCTGCTCACGGAAATTGCAAGATTTGATTAATCAATTTACAAAGTTTGGGCCGCATTTTTCTCTTTGTCTTTGTTGCCGGCATTCATTCTGCCATTTCGTCGACTCCAAATAAAACTTTAAAATTTCGTACCGGAAAGACATTCCGTTTCGTTTGCCACTGGAAATTTGAACGCATACGCTGACACCAGTTCGAAGATCCAAATCGATTCAAAACTCACAATTCACAACGTGTTTTAAAGCGGTAAGTATGTGAACTTTCTGTTATCTATATTATAAGACTGGATCGGGGGCGTAGCACGCTAAATTCGAACGCGATAAACTCATAACCTGCTACACGTAACATTCGGGTCCAAAATCGGTAACCTGTATGAAATTCGACAAAAGAGATTTAGCGTCAGTGTGTGCTCACAAAGAGTGCAAGATTCCATTAGTTATGTACGGGCTTCGCTCAGTTTCATCGTTTTTAAAGGATGAGGTTGAAATTTCGAAATCTGCTTTCCATTCATTGATGATGCTTTGCTCTGTGAAGTCGTTCAGCACCATATCAGCGGGTAAACCCGTAAACTTAGCCATCCAGTAGTGCCACGTTTACTATATTGGCACTTCTACATCATAGTAATAAAGCAAGGCTCTCCATGTAGCAGATAATCCTATGTTTGTCATCCTACGTCCCATTCATAGAATGGATGTCTATGCTAGTAATAAATAAGATGGTAAATACGCTAGCGTGTGTGCTCGTTCACGCACACTGCACCTGGGCCAGCCAATGAGAGAACGACGTGGTCATTCAACACGGCTTGTGTTACCTGTCGAATGACGTAATCGATGGCGTTCAGAGGTACATAATAGAAGAGATCATTTTCTAATCATTGTTGCGTTCTTTGAATTTTTACGTCTAAACCGTGATTTGGTCACTCAAAACACCCAAGAGGCGCATGCTTCACAGATTTGTCTGGACTGGACAGGAAGTGACATGCGTGCGCAGCGAGCTGAAATAATAAAAATATGGAACGTAGCGGGTGGGAAGTTTCCCAAAGCTGAGTTTACAACACAGTCCAGTTTCAAAAAAAATTTTAAAATTAAGAGAACAACTAGGGTGATAAAACCTTAAAAAGGACGGCCTCTGGAGCAAAAGGAACCTGCATACGAAATTTCACACGCAATTCTGGGCAGAAATAGCCGAGTTATGCTTCTTCAAAAATCGACTGAGTTGGTGTGGGTTTTTTTGTAATAGATAGATACTGTAATACTGATTAAATTCTCGTAGGATTTTTCACTGCTCACCGATTTCATATTGGGTTTTCTCCTTTGTACAAAGTGATCATAGTGGTAGTAGTGGGAGTGGTGGTGGTGGTAAACTTATATTGGACTAAATAACGGCATTGTATTAAAGTGACCTTTTGTAATTCTTTACAAGAACTGCTGTGAGGGAATGTTTTAGATTTTTTTTCCCATTGTTTCAAATGATAGCGGTGGTGGTGATGATGATGATAATGATGATGTTGATGATGATGATGAGATGAGAACATTTAATTTAGTTAGTATTTAGCCTGAGAAAGGATCACTTTTAGATCTGAAAATTCGTAATCTTTTTATCTCATATTAAATTTGTTTTAAGTTCATTTCACATATTAAAGTAAATTTCCAAATTCTTCGCTGGTTAGACAGACCGTTTTGAATTTTTTAAAGTATGTGTTCCAGATGATGATGATGATGATGATGATGGTTTTTTTTCGGTTTTTTTTTATTTTTTTACTATCGAGATATTTCAAGCTTGTCTCTTTTTAATATATGACTTCCTAACTTGACACGCTGCTTTTTCCACCCTCCACCTATTTTATTGACTGCTTGGAGCTCAGTTTTTCTTGGGGGAGCCCCTCATACTCACTCCCCCCTTTTACACACAAGTCTCCCCTTCTTACCTTAATTCACTCCTCTACCACCTGTTTTATCCCATGATCCAGGTTCAATTCTTATCGTCTTTACCAGCTATTTTAAGACTGTCTCACGTAATCGATTATAACTGACTTTCAACTCACTCTTCCATGCTTGTCTTTTCTTTTTCTTCAAAATGTGGTTGCTTTTATTGTGAAAATTATAACTCTTGTTTCATTTCTATTGATAAAGGCCTCAGAGCCGAAACGTTTGGATGTCATTTTTGATCTTAATTATTTGCTAGATTTTTAATAAATTCCCTGAATTAAGGTTGAGCTTTTAATTTTTCTCAGTTTTAAATGATGATGATGATGAAGATAATGCATTGGATGGTAAATGTGATGGTGATGGCATTTAAAGTAATGATTATAAAGACGTCGACGAAGGCAGTTCCCTCTTTAGAGTGACGATGAAGATGGTGCTGCTGCTGCTGATGATGATGATGATGATAATAATTGATTAAGGCCTTAGAGCCGAAACGTTTGGATGTCATTTTTTGATCTTAATTCTTTACTAGATTTTTTAATAAATTCCCTGGATTAAGGTTGAGCTTTTAATTTTTCTCAGTTTTAAATGATGATGATAATAATGATGATGATGATGATGACGACGTCAACGATGATGTTGCAAGACGTGATGAGTGTGGTAATGACAACGTTGATGAAGATGAGGACGAAGGTAGTTCCCTCCTCAGAATGATGAAATGCAGGATCAAGCTTCAAGCACTGATGTCCATACACAGTTCTTGGTCAGTCTTTAACAAGAATTGCGTTTGGACAATCATAGCCAGATGACTTGGGTCTCAGCCAGTCTCTAATCTTGACCATCATCCTTCAGATCTCTCAGGGGCGGATTCAGAAAAAAAAACAACAGGGGGGTTCCCTCACATTACTGACACTCTCTGAGTATCAGATAAGTTCAAGTTCAAGTTTAAGTTTATTTAGGCCGAAGCCAATCACTTTACAATACATATCAACAGTTCAGAAAGTATGAAAATCTCAGAGGCGGATTCAGAAAAAAACAACAGGGGGGTTCCCTCACATTACTGACACTCTCTGAGTATCAGATATCTTCAAGTTCAAGTTTATTTAGGCCGACGCCAATCACTTTACAATACATATTCAACAGTTCAGAAAGTATGAAAAGGAAGAAATAAAAAAAAAAAAACAACAACAACAACAAAACAAATTAAAAAAGGAATACTCATACCTTTGTACCTATCTGCCAAAATTGATAATTTGCCAGGAGATGCACAGTTTTTACGTGCCAATTTTGTAGCTTTTCAAAATATTGAAACAGAGTAGACTATAGCTAATTTCCGTGTTTGGTTGGGCTCGTCTGTTTGAAACATATTAATAAATCGTGCCATATTTGGTTTAATTTTCAAAGAACATGGCAGATATTTACTTTTGTATGACTTTGAATCTCTGGCATTTAATCAAACAATGATATTCATCCTCTATTTCATGCAACATGCAAGCCTAGATTTTATGAGATTTAACACTACATCCATTCTTCCAAGATAGGTATGTATACGTCAAGGAAAAAAACTACGGGTTGAAATGCCTCTTAAACATAGCGGCATGTGAAGGGTGAAATCTATTAGAAGCGCTAATTATAGAAAAATTAAGGGAGGAGCGAGGGTTCACGAAAATCGTGAATCTTACCCTCCCTGGATCCGCCAATATCTCTTACTCTTTCTTTTCTGTTTTTTTTTCTTTCTATCCTCTTTAATTTTTGCGCTTGCGTTTCGTTTTCTTCTCAAATTGTTTTCCAGTGTGTGTCTACTTTCCAACTGTTAGTCAATCTGTCTACTTGTCAGTCGGAATGAATAAATGAATGAAAGAATTAACGAATGACTAAATGAGTGGGCTGATGAATGAATGAATGAATGAATGAATGAATGAATGAATGAATGAATGAATGAATGAAAACTTACAATAAGTTTTTCCTCTCCTGGCACCTTTCCACAGAATCAGCATAATCCAACATCCATCTTCGTATTTCCACTCGTTCCAAAATAGCAACAACAACACCACCACGCATATATGCTACAACAACAAAGACACCATCCACAAACATCACGTTTCGCTTGTGACAAACTCCCATGTCCCTACAACTGCGAACATCTAAGTTTCTGGATTAACTTAATGTACACCTACATGCCCTGCGCCTTCAGCCATAGCCTTGGTCCAAAGCTTTTCGCCTTTTTTCATCCAGTAAAACTAGTTTTGACGGAGAATTTAAAATGCTACGACGACAGACATGACCTTCTGATGAGCGAGAACCGAACCGGTTTTCACCAAAATTGTTTGAGCGTAACCTAAACTAACTACTACATACAGCCCCTAATGTAATTTCTTTATTTATAAAAGTCATTTCGTAAATATTTTAATGGCTACAAAGCCGGATGCAGCACGGTTATTTTGTTCTTTCAATGCTGCTCCAAAGGTCGTTAAAGTCTTGGGAAATTACATTTTACGCTGGGATTGTGATTTTTATGATATGAATTTTGTGAACTGTTTTAAGCCAGTTTTTTTTTTTATTATGACTATCAACATGGACAAGGCCCAAAGTACAAATCTTTTCGTCAGTATTCACATATTTTTTTTTTCAAATACACTTTTATACAAGCACAGACACGTAGCCTTGCGGAGCTAGAAATCGAAACACCGTGCATCTTAAATACTCATGAAATTTGCTTTTTTGTGAACCACAGCAAAATTTTATCAGGAATACCTAATTAGATTATAAACTTTAAGGATTGGTCTGGTTGGGAAAGGAAACGGAAATATGCAGATTTAATCCCGATGTCATTCTCTCTCTATTCTGAACTACTGAACGTTAAACAAAAACAAAACAGAAATACTAAGTGATCACAGAGAACAAAAGTGCGTAAGTCAAGATCCAATAACTTCAAAAGTTACGTGGAAACTGGAATGAAAGTGTGAGCCTATGAACTGGCAAAACTTGTACTTGTTGCAAGTTTCAATGATTTGGGGCCTATACTTTTGTCACAGTTTAAAAATAAAACAAAAGTGTCAAAAAATGGCCGCCCCGGGCGATGACAATGACAGTGAACATCTCAGGGTCCAGTTTGTCAATGTACAAATGACATGTTATTGTTACATGCTGTGACATAATTATAATGTTTACCTATTTCGATCTATCTGCTAATTTATGTCAACATCAATTGTAGATAATTTGAAGTGTGGACGTCATTAAATTTTGAAATTAAATTGTTTTGGTTATCCGATATTGCTACACTTATTTCTGGTCATATATAATCATAGCAGTGAATATAATCCATACTGACTAATAAGTATCGCATTCCACATAAACGAAATTCGGATTATAAAAAAAGAACTTGGCACAGCTTTTTCATTGGTTGGAAGTGATCTTAACTAACCATTCCTGTTATTAGACAGCTTGCGCATAAACGATGGGATCTCTTACCATCGTAAGAATCATATTAATTTTTCGTGTTGAAAGCTATTAAGGGTGTATTCCGTACAATGCACTGTGCAATTCATACGTCGTTAAGAAATCCCACTGTAAAGTCGGAAGCTTTCAATCATTACGAGCTAAATTTTTGAATTAGAGTACCCTCATCAGATCTGGTTTAAAATTCTTTAAAAATGCGTAAGAACTTTGACCTAAGTTTTGGGTTAAGACATAAGATCTTTACTTCAACACGAACGATATAAGATTTTGTCGATTTTCACACTTTTTTATGTTATATACGTCTCGTGCATGAATCATACGGCTTCAGCTATACTGAGATATCGATAAATTCATTGATACTGGCTACGCAAAATTATATACATCTCATTGTTTAAAAAAATTCGAAGATTTCACTCAGAAAGACTACTTAGTCTAACAAAGGTTTAATCATGTTCAGCCAGGATCACAATCACGTACAGAAGTAAAAAAAAAAAATGTTGCTTTGAATTTAAGCTGACATTGTTTCGTAGAAGCTTTACGGTTTGTTTCAGCTGAATGCACCAAACATGCAGTGTCAGAACTCCGTAGCTCTGTGCGTCTCAGTGCAGGTTTTTCAAGTTTTGCTGGACTCCGCGAACATGAACGGCCACAATGTTTTCGGACTAGCGCCGTATACTGGCCGTATGTAGTGCATGTATGTAGGCGCGGCCAGATACGTAGTCTAAGTTCTCCATTTCCCACGACACATCTTTAGTCACAGATTTAATTTGCACGACACACAGTGAAAGTGTGGACCAAGTCTACACAACTAAGACACCGTTTGAAAATTAATTTTGTACGACTTCCGCGTTTCACTGTGCAGCTTTGAGTTAATTTTTTGGATCATCACAATAACCAGGTTAAGATATATTAATCTCATGCTGCTTAAAGATTAATTAAAAAACAGCTCAATAGTATCAACACAAATATTAACTATCTTATAGTCTCCGGTTTCTTTTTTCGTTAATTATAAACAAATATAAGCTGTAGACCAAGTCTCTATTGCTTTTATACATACAGTATCTAAACAGTTTTAGCACAAAGTCTCAGATCTAAACGTAGTGCAAGCTAATTGCAAGTTTGGATTATCATTCTGCTAAGCATCGAAAACATTTCATGCAAACTAGTGCAGATCTGTGAACGAGTTTGAACTGATATGCTTTGCAATGAGAGAAGATCTTTACATAGTGGAGATGACGTCACAGTGGTGGGAGAACGAGCAATATCAAGTTTCAAGTTTCAAGTTTATTCATCTAGGCATAAGCCAACCAATCGAGTTTGGCCGATAAGAAGGTTTCCTATGACAGTACTCTTGTAGAACAAGGACGGAGTCAGTGGAGTTTCTTTGTCTTTTTCATCTTCTTCCTCACTCTTTGTTTTGTTTTTTTCTTTGTTTCTCTTTTCTTTTACTTTCTCATCTTCGTTGTTGGACTTTGTAGGACGAATGAATTGATGACTGGGTGACCAGAAAATATGATTGAACGAACGAACGAACGAACGAACGAACGAACGAACGAACGAACGAACGAACGAACGAGTGAGTGAGTGAGTGAGTGAGTGAGTGAGTGAGTGAGTGAGTGAGTGAGTGAGTGAATGGATGAATGAATGAATGAATGAATGAAAGAATGACCTAGACGCTGATGCAACACGTCTCAACAAAGTTATGAATGAATGAATGAATGAATGAATGAATGAATGAATGAATGAATGAATGAATGACCTAGACGCTGATGCAATTCAGCTTAATAGAGCTATGAATGAATGAATGAATGAATGAATGAATGAATGAATGAATGAATGAATGAATGAATGTACTGTGTCCTTGCCACATAAATGAACGCACCGAAGGACTAGGTGAACACAAGGACCACTCGATATATCAGTGTCACTATCGCCCAGTTTGGTCAGGGGCGTGTCTTGCCTTGACAAGAGGCTAGAATAATAAAACAGGTTTGGGGAGGGAAGGGTCATCATAAAAAAGGAAGGGGTAAACGTATTGGTACCTTTGAAAATAGAAATCTCAGTAAACCGCACTTTGTAGCAATTTCACGGGAGCACTGAACGATTTGCGATTATGCGGAGGGTGTGAATAAACGGAACTGTTGTTACTGAATTTCCTGAAAAGTGCTGCAAATATACGAAAATGCGAGTAGGTGGAATTGATTGTATTACAGAGAACGGACAAGATAAAAGTTGTGTCCGAGTGGTGGAGGGGAGAGAGAGAGAGACAGAGAGAGACAGAGAGAGACAGAGATGCGGAGACTGATAAAAGACAGCTTGATAAATGTGATGACACCGACCTTTCAGATCTCCTTCCTCTCTTTCCATACTCTCCTACTCCTTCCGCCAACCACTCCATCCTCTTTCTGCTTGCTGTGAGGAAGAAAAAAATGATAAGGAAGTGAGACTTAAACCCTCATCCTCTGCCTCAGCCATTAATGTCTCGCCCTCTCCCTATTCATTTATAGATATCACAGATATCATCCACTCACTCACTCACTCACTCACTCACTAACTCACTCACTCACTCATTCACTAACTAACTCACTCACTCACTCACTCACTAACTCACTCACTCACTCACTCACTCACTTACTCACTCACACTCACTCAGGGACCTCTTCTCTTCTCTATCCGCTGCCCTCTTTAACAATATTTCTCTGTGTCTTGTGTTCGTATCCGACTTGCTAACCCAGACTTTTCTTTCTTTGTCTTTATCTGTTTCGTATGTCTTAGTTTCCAGGGCTACACGTGTTTAGTACCTGCAGCGTGGCGATATGGGCCGTCATTGTATTGTGTGGGCAGTCCTTAGCAAAGAGTACGTTTTTGGTTGGTGCGCGCCAGTACAGTGCGGAAGGGTGCACACCTACTTGAGATGTGTCAGAAATGTGTCGTGTTTTGTCAAAATCTGAAGAAAAAAAAAAGCATCGCAACATGGCGGCCACCATCTACGATTTCAAATTTTTTAGTGGAACAACTTGTTAACAGCCTTGTCTCGGAAGAAGATGTACAAGAACCAACGGTGGTTGAATACAGCAAAGATAGTATCATATACCACTGGCAAGTAAGTGCATTGCTGTTTGTCTCTTCCGCATTAGTCGCCACCATCTTGACTTGCCTGGAGACTGATACTTGCTTTGCAAAGGAATGAGTGTGGCTTCCCAGTTTGTCAAATTGCAGTGACCAAGCAAATGCAGTAATTACTAAATAGACTGGAGTGACTTTAGCAGAGTTTTGGGCTTAATCTCTTTGGTCTACGAAGCCCTGACCTTGAAACCTATCCATTCACCTCCCCCATTCCATTTCACTGAAAGAAGCGCTTGCTGGAGGGGTTATTTACGTCCCTGCAAACTAGATAGAAATTAAGGGGGNGGGGGGGGGGGAGAGGGGAGGCGGTGGAGAGAGATGAAATTAAAGAAAAAGAAAACGAAAAGAAAAAAAAAATCTTAATGCACTTTCTAGTTTGGCATAACGGCTTTCAGTAATGACTATTATAACTACAGAGTTAACTGCCACACACTTTCCCTTAATTAATTCTCTCTCAATGTTGCCAGGTCAGATTTTATGAGAGAGCCAAACGAATATTGAATAAATGCCAAAAACGTGCCATCAAATTCCTCAAAAGGACCCAAAATGTTTAAAAAATGGACATAATGTCAAATAAAAGCACATAAATACAGTGTATACAGTAATGTTAAATATAGAAAGATTACTTATGTTCAAGACAATATACACAAATAAAACAATGCCTTATCTTAATCTCGACGTATGCACTTGACGTTTTTTTCGGCCTGGTTTTCAATGAAAAAATACAGTTTGTTTCTTTCACTTGGAAATAATGAACAACTATAGGTTAATTCGACAGACCTGGACTCTTTGAAAATAGCCAAAAAAGTAGCCAAGAAGGAGCAACGGTCTTAAAAAAAAAAACCCGCCAAGCAACCCCAAAAAGTAGCCAGATTTGGAGCTTTAGAGGCCAGCCTGGCAACACTGTCCTCTTTCCTCCAGCCTCCCCCTCACCTTCCCCCCTCCCCATCATCACCACCACCATCACTACCACCCCATCAGGAAGTGATGAGCGCAGGAATAGAAAAGGTTAATGAACCAATGCCACCAATTTCTATCTCTCGTCCCTGAAATTATTTCCCTCTTGCATTATTGAAAAAAAAAAATGTGGACCGAATGAAATTAGGACAGACAGCCACAGAAGCGTCCAGGCTCTCTCTCTCTCTCTCTCTCTCTCTCTCTCTCTCTCNCTCTCTCTCTCTCTCTCTCTCTCTCTCTCTCTCTTTTCTCTTCTCTCTCTGTGTGTCTCTCTCTCACCCACACACAATCTCTTCCTTTCTCTCTCTCATCCAAACTAGTTTTCTCTCTCTCTCTCTCTCCCTCTCATCCACACACATTCTTTCTCTCTCTGTTTCTCTCTCTCATTCACTCTCTCCCTCTCTTTCTCTCTCTCACTCACTCTCTCTCTCTCTCTCATCCAAACTCGCTCTCTCTCTGTTTCTCTCTCCCTCTCATCCGCTCTCTCTCTCTCTCTCTCTCTCTCTCTCTCTCTCTCTCTCTCTCTC
>JAWQUT010000206.1:233148-257321 GCA_033807755.1 Ellobium chinense
GGGGGGGGGGGATTTATGTATAGGTATGTAAGTGTGTGGGCGGGGACTGTGTTTCTAGGTATGTGGCTGAGAGAAAGACTCAGAGAGAGAGAGAGAGAGAGAGAGAGAGAGAGAGAGAGAGAGAGAGAGAGAGAGAGGGGGGGGATGAGAGAGATACGAATACATTATGAAAATATGTAACGACGTCGCCATTCTTTTTTGTAGGGCAAGGACAATTAATAATATGCTGAGAAATGAGTTTATGGAGGAGGATGAACGTTATCTGATTTCAGCCCCAAGAAATAGAGCGAGAGAGAGAGAAAGAAAGAGGGGGGTAAAAGGAATGCTGAATAATTTAGATTTCTGTGTGGATAACGTCTGACACTGAGGAAGATGATGTATGAGAAAAGGGAAGAACGACTTAACAACATGAATGAGGAATTTGAAGGCGGAGGAATACTGTTAAGTTAAGCTGCAATTCTGACCTAAATATAGGACAGCGGAGTGAGTATGTGAGTGAGCAGTGTCACTGGAAGTTAAACACTATGAGAAATGGTGGAATTGAGAAGCGTTTTTCCAAACCTCAGTATGTGGTGACTGAATTTTTTTTTAAATAAACGAAAATAACATGAAGGTAATTGCTCTTCATACATATTTTTTTTTCACTGTTAAATGACGTAAAAATTTGAAGCAGAGCAGATTTTGAGCTCAGTCAAGTTTACAATGAATAAACACAGAAATGCATGCTAGAATACAACACCAATTCATTTTTCAATGGAAGTGCATTTCCTGAGTTTTGGAGAATCGCTCTTCAATTAGTGAGTATTAAAAGTTTATGAAGGAGTGATAAACTTCTAGTTGTTGTAAGCAACTATAACAATGACAAAAAGTTTACTGAGCTCAGACAACATCCGGCTGTATATGATAAATAGTAACCGTTATATTTTTAACAAATTAGTTCATTTGCTCACTCATTCAAGCCACCCTACCGTCATTCGCATACTCACATATTACATATACACCTCTACCTTTCTCTCTCTCTCTCTCTCTCTCTCTCTCTCTCTCNCTCTCTCTCTCTCTCTCTCTCACTCACTCTCTCTCTCTCTCTTCCTCTCACTCCTCCCTCCCTCTCACCCTCCCCCTCTCTCCCTTCTTCAAATCTGCCGTCTTATGACAAGAGGCATGTATGCACTATAAGTTATAGTGCAGATGTGCCTTTTTGACATAAGACGGCAAAAATATAGCAATACACAAACTATAAATCCTGAAAATAAAATTAAAAAGAAAATGGATCATCAAAAAGACTGGTTATGTCCCCTATTAAGCGAAAAAAAAAATGATAATAAACTCTCTTGGATTGACAAAAACGTCTTAATATAACAACATATTGTGACTGTCTCAGCCCCGCAGAAACTCAGAGGATATTTATTTCATTTAGCAAGTTACATTGGCTCTTGTAGTAAATCATGTATGGGCATTTTGCAATAAATATTTCTAAAGCTCGTGGTATGTATTTGTTGTTGTTTTTTTTCGTTTGGTTTGGCGCACACTTTAATGAACGAAAGAAACCTGTCAACTGTTGGTGACGATTCACCAGTCCAAAGGCGGTCACGCATGAAAGGTCGCGAACAACCAATAATGTCGTGACATGTAAACAAAGTATTCCGTCTTATCATCTGGCCTAAATATGATAACAACAACAGTGCCACAGTATTCCCTTTCGCAAAAGGTCACAGTAATTTCCTGGGACAAACAGGATGATGCAACACTTTCTACACTCGGCTACAAGAAACGTTCTTGCCAAGTTGACAGTTTTCGGAGCCAATTTTTTTGTTGTTGTTGTTGAAAGAAATCACTGTTGACTGTCTCTTAAGTCTTTCATTTTTTTTTACACCTAGGATTACGGAGGCACGATCGGCGGTATCCGGAAGGGTGAATACAAATGTGATGTTACAGATAACGTTGTCACAGTGCTTCATTGTGGCAGTGCTAAAAAAAGACAGCATTTTTTGTACCGTGTGTGTACGCGCGCGTGTGTCTGTGTGTCTGTGTGTCTGTGTGTGTGTGTGTGTGTGTGTGTGTGTGTGTGTGTGTGTGTGTGTGTGTGTGTGTGTGTGTGTGTGTGTGTGTGTGTGTGTGTGTGTGAAATACAGAGCTCTATGTCAACAAGAAAGACGTGGAGTATATTATAACACAGTATATAACACTACATTTTTTTATCTAGTCCTGTGACAAATTTTTAAACAGTGAACTTACACTTTATGCAGAATATCATGGCTACACTTACTGCTTAAATTTAATTACTAGTTAAGCCCACGCCCATAGGCGTGAATATCTTTATCAGTTAATCATTGTTTTGTATCGGACTGGCAAAAATAAGGACTTTACCGGGTTCGGCTCGAGATTACACACTCGGGAAGAAGTATGGTGATCACTAAGTGTAGTAGAAATTCCGAAATGTCCCATCTGTGGTATCATTGCCCAAGGGTTCTGATCTGCAAATTTCAAGGGGAATGTAAAAATTCTGAAGAAATATAATATCAAGTATGAGTTACTGATTGATCATTTTTTGCGATCGAAAGATTTGGCTGGTCTGATAGTCCAAGCATAGGTTTGGAAAAGTGGACATACGTTAGGGAAATGGGGTGAAAAGCGGAAAAAAACTAGTGAGATTTTATGATTCAAGTATAAACAATACGAATATTTTGGAGTCTTTAAATGTTACAGTATACACCATACAGACTAGATGATGCAAAACTCACGATACACGAACGCCGGCTAGTGTTGTTGTTGTTGTTGTTGTTGTTGTTGTTGTTGTTGCTGTTGTTGTTGTTGCTGTTGCTGTTGCTGTTGTTGTTATTGTTATTGTTGTTGTTGTTGCTGCTGTTGTTGTTGTTGCTGTTGTTGTTGTTGTTGTTGTTGCTGTTGCTGTTGTTGTTGTTGTTGTTGTTGTTGTTGTTGTTGCCGTTGCCGTCGTCGTCGTCATTTGACTGTATATTTTTTCAAGATTATTCTTGTATGCGATGATAGAAGAATGCATGATTAAAGTTGGACACAGCATGTCTACAAATGAACTTTCTTTCCCATCGAGCTTAAAATGATTTAGGAGTTTAGAGTAATAATTTTCATATAATATTAGATTCCTGGCATATTCCTCTATCAATCGCTTTCATAAATTAGGTTTCTGGCCTCGTCCTCTATGAATAGTTTTCTTTAAGTAAGATTTCTGGCCTTTTCCTTTATGAATAGTTTTCTTTACATAAGATTTCTGGCCTCTTCCTCTATGGATAGTTTTCTTTACATAAGGTTTCTGGCCTTTTCCTTTATGAATCATGTCATAAATTATATTTCTGTCTCCTCCCCATTCCCTCCCCTCCCCCTCCTCCACAAGGAAAAGAAAGCACTACCTTTATTTTGCAAACAGTTGTTATTTTTTCAGATCTCGATAGAAGTGTGATAAGTGTTGTGTGAAGTGAGGACAGGTCGGTAAGAGAGAGAGGAAGGCAGCGATATTTTTTTACCCTGGATATTAACATTTTTGTGCTAATTTCTTTGCAGTGGTAATCTCAACCATATCTGATTTCAAGCGGAACTGAAGGCAGAGGCGTGATAGACAAGTAACGAATGGCTAAGAGAGATTGGAAGAAACAGAAAATGGTTACATGTTTTTGTTGTTTGTTTTTTTTGGAAAAGGGGGGTGCGAGAGCGGGGGCGGGTGGCAGGGCGTTGGACCTTGTCTAGCAAGCTTCCTATGAATATGGAAGAGAGGGTCGGGGTGGTCTGACCCCATACATACATAGCCCCTACATTTCATTCCTTTTCCGTATTCACCACCTCCCCTCCCGAAGATTAAAAAAGAGCTGATATACATATGTAATGTCCTGACTGACAAAAGATACAAAAGCTAACGAAAAGGATCCCTTCGCCCTTCTGTAGTATAATCACCTCTCATTTATAGATGATGACGACGATGAAAAGATTAGAAACATTGTTGGAGATATGGCAATTGAATAATAGCAGGCTTACGGTGAAGTGAAAAAGGTAAGATCTTTTGCAAATCCCTCCTGTCAAAATAGGATTATCTTATTTTTGAGGTCACTATGTACCTGCGAGGCGAGGGAAAATGCAAGCTATTTATAACGAAGATGCAAATGAAGGATATTACAGTAATGACGATATTGATGAAAATTATTTTAATGATGATAACGAATGAAGACTTCTATTGAAACATTTAGAACTGTGGTTTAACATGTTTAGTATTCTGTACATTTCTTGTAAAGGTATATCCTGTTGAAATAGGGTTTTTAAATGCTCCTTTATTCTACAATGACAATTATAATGATAGATAATGGTATGGTAATGATGATGACGAAGCTGATTATGGGTTTTCATCATCCCACTTTTTTCTTTTCTCATCTCTTTCCATTAATGTAATATGACAAAGCTTTCCATGTTCGTCTTATGCAGTCTCAGCTCCCTACCCATGGGGAAGTGCACACAATTCAAGCTTTTTTGGTAATATTTCGATTGCTAATACATGTACAAGGAATGTTTTGATGTGTAATTCTGGTGCTCCTCTCTTTAGATTTGGCGTGGAAAATTACACACCAAAGTGCAGAATGGTGCATTATTTACGGTGCCAAGTGAAACACGAAGCGAAACTTGGAACGACGGTGTGAATTTCTTTATGAGATGGCACTATGGTGCTATAGTTTTCAAGCTCGAACTTTCAACTTTGTGTACTGGGAAAGCCCGCAGACTATTTATAGTGCTCTTGGGAGATAGGATACTCTCGGAGAACGAAGCAACAGAAGATCTTTAGAGGAAGATATCCCTGTCTAGCAAGTGTTTCGGCCCATTGACCTCTTGACACTCTAAAAGGGCTGGGCATAGTCTGGACAGAAAACTAAACTTTTTGTAATGCTCTTGTCGTTAGTTCTGTTTTTTTTTCGTTTCAATTTAAGGTCTGTTGACAAACTCGAACATACTACTAGCTGAACATTTTGGAATGGTCTCTAGCAGCTCGATTTCGTGTAAGGTCATGTAGAACTTCGCGACCTTGACCCTCGCGAGTTTGAATTCCTACGCTTGCCTACTAGTTACATAGCTCCTGTCTCTTTGTGCCTCACTCTATGGATAAGGCAAATACGGGACTTTTTTTTTTTCCCTGGCTGGATGATTCGGAAAGGTGAACCTAAGTTTACTGTCATTAGGAGGCCTAAAACTGTGCACATTACTATTCCAATATATGCCTTTTACCTATTTTTTAGAATACGACCTATACACCAACATGGAGAAGAATTATGCTAAACACGTAGTGCGATTAAAGAGATAGCCATTAAACGAATTCGACAGTTTTATCTTTTTTTTTTTTCCACTGAATGCATTTCGTTTAGCAACAATGTCGTGCTAAGTGCCCCTTTTAACATGTTACCGCATCACTTTAAAAAGAAATAGAACACTGATCAAAGGAAACAGAAAAGACCACCTGCATTAGAAAAGACCACCTGCAGATGTAGAGTCTATGTATGTCGCTGTTATGAAAAATGGCTTACTAATAAATAGATTTTAATGGATGGCAGGGTTGATGTACTTTAGTTCAGATCTGTCTGCATCAGGGAGCACTTCTGTAGTATAGACAGGTTTAGAGGGGGAAAAAGGTACATTTGTCAGGAACAAAATATGTATGAGAGGCTGCGATGCAGAAACACTCTGCTAAAAACAGATTCTCTCTCTCTCTCTCTCTCTCTCTCTCTCTCTCTCTCTCTCTCTCTCCCTCTCTTACACACACACACACACACACACACACACACACACACACACACACACACACACACACAGAGAGAGACACACAGACACACACACAGACACACACACACACACACACACACACACACACACATATACGTACACCACACACATAATTATACATACTTACTGACTTACTTAACCACACACACACACACACACACACAAACACACATTCGCTTTCACACCTACATACATACCCATACACATACATCAAATTCTCATAAAACAGGATCGTCGCTTGCTATGTTCATACAGAGGGACCCTAGCCTTACGTGTCCTAATGTGTTGCACTTTCACATAACTAGCAGCGCCCTATCCAAGAGCAAGAACTCTGCCTATGATTTCGAGACAGTCGCAGGCCACAAGTTTAAAATTCAACTTCCTCTCACACCCAAAAGCTACGCCCTTGAAGCAGGCCTGCCTGCATGACGAACCTTTCGTTCTGTTTACCTACTTCACACTTACCACAGCAGAACACAAAATTCTACACACAAGATTACCTAATCTGAAAACTTCCACGCACAATACTAAACTTGCTGAAAGGACCCTTCTTAATAAGTTTAAGCAGGAAATGCATTTAGGCTTCTGCGATAGCAGAATAATGGTGATGTCATTCACATGGGCACCAACTATTATAGATTTGCATTTTTTGTTTACGCTATTCTCCTCAAAATGCTTGCTAATCAACAACGGAACCTAAACCCTCAGGACAACAGCCTATGAGAAAAACATAACGTAATGCATAGTGTGGGCATGATTCTCTGTGGAGCACTGGTATCTTGCTATGTACAAAGAAATAGAAAATATTGGAGAGTTTTAGCATTATAGTTAACCATCTTCCGCGCAGCCCTAAATAACACTAATCTAGTCTGAGCTGATGCTATCCATAAATTTACATGATAGTTGAAAGAAGTCCATGTTGTTTTGACCTAAATCCCACAGGTAATCAGGTTCAAGGTTTTTTTTCCAAAACGCAGAATCTGTAATCTGAATGGTTGTTGTTTTTTTTTTTAAATCATGCCATAATAAAGCAAAGGGGGATGTGTTCATAAAAGCCTATGTATGCACTACATAACTACCTTTACCCACGAAATCTAGCCAGTGACCGCTGTCTTCAATGTCGAGTTGTGAGACTGCCTTAGCTTTTCTGTTTAGAAAAACTTTATGGGAAATAATTTTTCTTTGTAAAGCTTCTTGTAACAACCAGTTGTTTTGAATTTGCTGAAACAAAAGTTGGGTTACTTCCCTTGATCAGAGTTCACGGTTCAAAGGTAGCGTCGCGACACGCTTTGTTGTCTATCGTCAGTAGATCTGTGTGCCACGTATCAGAATTTGTTGTTTAGTCATAGCATGTCAATTCAAAGAATGGGTGTTCTTATTAGTAATGGAAAATAATATAATAGCAATTGCTCTTTACATACATATTTTTCTATTTAACTTTAAAGGGCGTGCCTCTTGAAGAAATCAAGATTTCACGTTCATTTTGCTTTGGAGGAATCAGCATAGAACCATATCTCTAAACATACGACCAATCTAACTCATTTCTCACCGAATGTTCACCTAATGAGTTTTTGAAAATCCGCCTTCTCTTAAAATCAGTATCGTTGTTAAGTAGAAAAAAAAGTGCAAGCTTAGACATGCTATTAATAGGATCTGACGCCTCGAACCCGAATTTAATTTGATCAAAGTCACAATAAAAACCGTTCAAGTAACCGTGTTAAGTAGCTGCTGAGAATATAATCAAATCAACCTTTTGTATCGTATCGCAATAAAGTCTACACCATAGATATACACTGGCTCCCTATTTGACTTCTCTTTATAAGAAGACATAAAATTAAGGTTAGCCCGCTTACCTGAGGATAAATATTTCTTTGTAAACGTCTTAAAATATATGCCCCCAACAAGAACCAGCAGTAACCGTAATACATTTTCAGACACACACAAAAGGGTTCACGATAATTGAAAGATTTACAGCCCTGCATATTTGTACTGGTTCAAAGGAGGACGAGGGAGGATGTTATGAGATACATATCTAAATGGCTTTATCTGGCCATGTTGTTATTGAAATTTGCGTTTTGAATTTTTTTTTCCCTCCGTCTTCTTTCTCAGCTAGAAAACGCTATTCATCCGCCCTGTAAAAGCCGCCCGGCGCTTTGGAGCTGGATGTTTAAATATTCGGGGCCAGCGGGGTTTGAAAATGTTTTAGTTTCGCATGACCGCTTCTCACCTTTTTTTTTAAATCTATCTTCACATGCTGTATGAAATCGGTACACAGAATTAATGTAACACAGAACAGAAGATTCAGAATGTTTCAACAAGCGGAAAGTGAACTGGCAAAGATTATATATGGAAATTCTTGTGCTCAGATCATGCTGGGAAGAAAATGGCGCTGAAACTGACGCAACAACATCTGAGTCGTGAGAAATCCCACCATGTTGTTACCTCCATGATGAAAATATTTTTAACATTTGCGAGGGAGTGAAGCAGAGATAATCCCTTCAGGTCTACAGTTTATTTAATCCTTACCATGATGATGTATTCGGGGCCAATGTGGCTACCAGTGAAAAACATCGTGCGTTTTTCATTAGGGGACATACGAATGAAAACACGATGTCATGCGATGATCAGTAGGGACCCGGAACTGGAACATACGATATCGTGTGATGATCATTGTAAGGGTTAATCCTTTGCTTGTATATAGTCCCCAAGATTTCCTACAAGTTGGTGCTGATGGACTAATCCTTTTGATAAGTGATACCAGAAACGACAGGGGTTGAGGCCTGCCATATTTAATCAAAGTACATGGGCTAAACCCAGTATTCAACCAATCTAAATTTAGTGAAAATAATATTGAAAGCAACATGTTGATATGTATGGATTAGCCTCTCAAGGATGTTTTCGTGGAAAGGCGAACAGTCCAAAAAGTGTGACAGATCTTATCAGTCAATCATATTCCCTTAAAAATGAGAAACCGGAAGTAATAGTTGCTGGAATTCTCAATGTATCTATCAACTGTGATTTGATCGTCAAGACGTGCGACGAGCTTGTTTCTTTGCTATGTTTATTGTCCCTGGGGTTATTGCCTGAGCGATACTTTAAGTGTCACTAGAATAATACTTATGGGCTGTTCCCGATGACACTGTGGATAGCGCCAGAACTTTATCCGCAGTATCACTGCGAATAGCGCTCCCTATATCATATTCCTTTGACAATGGAAAACGGAGGTAATGACTGCTGGAGTTGTGACTTGCGAGGCCTGGATGACCATGCACGCATTATAACTGAGATTGAGCCATAGGCAAATTTAATATGAAAACTCACCTCTCCGATTGAAAACCTCTAGCATTTTGGCATTGACGCAGCATTCTCCTAGGAGTCCATAGAGGCAATTCATTGACGAGTGGATGTTCAAGAAGCGTTGTAGTGCTGGGAAGGTTTTCTCCAATCAGTGGACATTTCTATCCAAGGCAGTTTGAGATAGGTCTGGATTTGTAAATGAAGATTAGTTGTCCATTTTGGCATAAGTCCTTAGACTATATTATGCTGCCTTCTCTGTGAGGAGTTTTTCTTGCTGATGTTGGGAGTTTAACTGTGGAAGACATAAAAAAAAGTGTATGAATATAGAAATTAAAAGTTGCAAAAAGACACGCGCTTGTTGTAAAATGGACGGCGAAGTTGCTTGCTGGGGTAAATTCAACAGACGCTTGTACATAAATTTCAAGCATAAATACGAAGTTAACATTCTGTTCTGTGTTACATGTGTGTTAATCTGTTACATTTTGCCAGAAAAGCTTTAATATATTTAGTCAAGTGACCGAGGGACGCGGCATGGAAAATAACAATAGCACTACTGGCGACCATGCACTCCCGTTAGAAGAAATCATGACATGCAGATGTAATAATTCAAAAACTGAGCTTATCGTTTTTATCCTTATTGTTTAACACCAATATTGGTTACTTCCAAAGACTGGTAACAGGAAGTGTTCATGTTCCAAATGTTGTATTTTCCGAAATCATCCCGAAATATTCCCTATTGAAAAGTGTTAATAGCATAACTGACAAAAGCTTAACCAGCTGTGATTGGAGGAAAAGGTAACAGGAATAGATCATTCCTAATAGTCAACTCCAACGAAGCTCACTTCCGCTTTAAGCAACACAGTATGATTGCATCATCAAACCTTTCGTCCGGGAGCAAAAACTGCATCAGCTAATAAAAGCCTATATAACAGACCATATCAGCCAGTCATATTTCTCTAACGAGGAAACGTGGACAGCGGTTATAAATAATAATCGTTGCTTGCAATGCCTGGGTGACCGTCCATGTAATGATAAGTGAAAGTCATCCATGAACAGGAAGAGGAAGATGAAAAAAAAGTGAAAACGGATAGGAGAGAATTAAACGGATATTAGATGCGATGGAATTTATCAGATACCCAGACAATCACGAGAAACTTAGATATAATGTTTAAGAACATGTCATTCAACGTCACATGGATACGAAGACCTGGTACCTAAGGTCCGCCAGCAGCTGACAAAGCAAAACTCAGTTAAAGTGTTGCTGGTAGCAATGACTTCCCAGAGGTCTGTCACACAATAAATACATAAGGTAACTGAACAAATCCACCGAATGATGGCACACTATTATTATATATATATAATTTATTTATTGAAACACATCCACCAAACGTGTAAATATTCCTCAGCACAATTACTAGACACATAAATGCAGGATACCAGTCTGAGCCAAAAATTACATGGATACAGTGGTAACAAGGACGAAAACCAGATCTAAAATTACACTGTATGGGAGGACGGTCTTATCCCGCTGGGACATGAGTTGCGAAGACCTCTGAAGTTATGTTCGTCAATTGTATTTCTTTTAATGTATCCATTAATGAAAGCATTATTGTTATAATAAAAGTGGCCTTATTTCAATGACAAATAGTGAAGCTATCTTTGTCATCCCATTATATGTCAGTCGTTATGTGTACTGTACAGTTCACTTGACAAGCGCACGTATTATGTTATACAGGTCATAAAAGGGAGGAATGTAGCTACTCATGTTGGTGTGCATGGAAATGAGACTGCTGATACTTAAGCAGACCGGGCACAAATTGATGTTGCGCTCGGGCAGAATAAAGCAGATATCCTCAAGGAAGTGGGAAAGAAACTGATAGAGGAGGAGGAGATGGAGAAAACCTGGGACAACAGTCCTGCAGTGAGTCGTATGAAGGAGGTGGGCGTATTGAAAGGAAGTGCCAGGAACTGAAGACTCCCTGGAGGGAATAGAACTGTTCTCAGACAGATGTCAACCAACACAATTAGCTTGTTTTCCTTGAGGAGGCTTTTGTCCGGGGTGCTATGGACATGTCCGGGGTGCTTTGGACATGTCCGGGGTGCTGTGGACATGTCCGGGGTGCTATGGACATGTCCGGGGTGCTATGATGATGCTTCGATGATGCTTCCAGCAACATGTACCAAGTAACAAGTCGTGAAAATTCCAGTATTTGCCAAGAGAGATCTTCAGAAGTCTGTTCATCGTACAATAACGCAAGAAGTCACTTGAATACCTAAAGGTGGTCGATCTCCTATGTGTCGGTTCTGTGTTGTTATTGTGGGGGAGCGTATTAAGATATGGGGAGTGTGTGTGTGTTGTGTGTGAGTATGTGTGTATCTGTAGGCATGTGTGTTTTTGTATGTATGTATGTATGTATGTATGTATGTATGTATGTATGTATGTATGTATGTATGTATGTATGTATGTATGTATGTATGTATGTCTGTCTGTATGTCTGTCTGTATGTATGTCTGTATGTATGTGTGTGTGTGTGTGTGCGTGCGTGTGTGTGTGTGTGTGTGTGTGTGTGTGTGTGTGTTTTGTTTGGAGGGGGTGGAGGAGAGGTGCTGGTCAGCAAGGTGCAAGGTTTATGCTTGGTGAAACTTCAGACTATAGAAAACCTGTTAGCCCTATGTTTTAACAAGGTACATCTGAAGGTCTCGAAAAAGTGCATGCCAAAACGGGTCAAAAAAACAAAGTGACAACCTACAGTGTCTTTTAATTATTCAGTGATAATGTATTTAAAATGAAACTTATAGATTATATCAAATCAGCCACCTGTAACGTGCTTGGTAACGAGCGCTTGGTGTTTTTTTTAATGTGCATGATTTGCAACTTTGCTAAACGCTGTCTGTGCTAAAATTAGTGTTCGACCAATCACAAAACAAATCTACATGTAATGGATGTTTCTAGGATTTAAAATGATGGTTAAATTAACAACATGTAAAAAATTATGAAACGTTTAAGAATGGAAAGCATTTTTTCTTAAATTTCTCCTGAACTTTTACAAGGCTTTAAAAAATTGTGAGACCCTAAGTTGCATCTCGTTTAGCCTATGCCTAAAACCGGTTTTTTGGTAAGACTAAGGAACAAAGGTTACAGGCCTGTAATTGTACTTTCACTTTTGGGTCCTACAGGCCTGTAATTGTATTTTTTCACTTTTGGGTCCTACAGGCCTGTAATTGTACTTTCACTTTTGGGTCCTACAGGCCTGTAATTGTACTTTCACTTTTGGGTCCTACGGGTTATATTTCATCTCCCCTTTTCCCTCTTTCGGCATGCCCTGCTTCCGATAATAAGGGCTCCAGGGGAGGAATTTTGATATCATGGGAAACTGTCCATTTTACTTTATTTTGCCAGGCACTATTTAGCCCTGGGCTGGAACTGCCAGGTCAAGGGTGTGCTCAGGCGGAAGAGGAGGGGTTTGGCGTTGACCAGTGAAAAATGTAGGCTCTGTTTACCATAACAACCAAGCTCAAAATTTCAATGGGCTTGCTAGGGTTGGGTAAGTCTTAAAATTTGGGCCACATAATGAGCTTCAATCTGGTATGGGTCTGGGTGAAAGCTAAAACTTTGGGTTCAGCGGGCAGCTCAAAATGTGAATATAGCCCATAGAGGAAAAAAGGGTCCAATCCCATTACAGGTCTGTAACCACAAGATGCACAGCTACATACATTGAAGGATATACGGTGCTCTCCCATGGCCACGTGCTAAGGGACTTCAATCGGCACAACTAATGCAGTGTTTTGGACTTAAGCGTGCAGTCTTCCATGTGAAATCCATTAGTAAGCTGCGGCAATGTTGCACACCAAGGCATATTGCATGTCAGCTGACTGCCTATATTTCTTAAACACATTTTGGTGTGCACCTCCGGCACAGCTGGCTTTGGATTTGACATGTAAGATTGCAGGTCAAAGTGCAGAATGGGGCATTAGCTATAATAGCGTGTAGCCTTATACTCTCAAAGCAGGAAGCGCTGTATAGACATCGTAAGAGACCTTCTAGACGGAATTTGTTAAAGTTATGTTATTGGGAAGTGAATAGAACATTCATGGCGTAGCTGAACAACTGGAATATGGACTACATAACAGTATGACTTCAAAAATTCCAATTTCGAGGGATCAGTGCATACTTATGAGTTTGTTAGCTGTTCCGGATAAAATTGACCTGTCCGAAAAAGCCAAAGAAACATCAGTCCACTGTCACAGACCAAGCAAGTTACAACGGCATTGTTAAAAAAAAAAGACTCAAAGCATTTTGCCTAATGTATGAGACTTCATCCAGCTTAGGCCCTATATCTCAAACGTAATAAAATTTCCTACTTAGTTCCTACTTCATGAGGGCAAAATAAAATAGTTTGCATTTTATCATCTCCTGAAAAATTCACTGAAATGAAATAAGCAATTTGCCTAGACTAAAGCTATGACGATCTGCAGACTTGTTGCAACGCTAAGTTCCAAGTCTTTACTTTCTAGGCCTATATCAAAGTTTTTTGACGAACATAAACACCTCACAAACTCGAACTTGTAAACTGCTCTCATGAAGTTCGATACATGAGATCCTACGGTATTCTAAAATTCCGGAATCTACAGCAAAGGAAAGACAACAATTTTCAAGGGTACTTACAGTCTAGTAGTGTAGGTGTGCTGTCCCCGCGCACCAAATGTCGCGCTGTGTTCAAATCCGGTACATTTTGTAGGCGTGATTCTTAAACCGTGAAATCCATAAAACATGCTACAGAACCTGTCACGTCTGGGGCACCTCCCGACATTTTCCAATTCTTTGTACGGCCCCAATATCATTCTCACAAAATGCTGAAAAGACGCTTCCATTCTGTGCATATCATTTCGCGCGCCAAATATTATTCTGTTTTGCCTTTTTTTTCTTTTCTGTCTTTTGACGGGAATTCTTTAGCCATTTCAATACAGTTCATCGCTGACAGGATACTGTAACCCCAAAGGGCAGCCAGCCATGATATGGGTTACTGTGTCTTTTAAACGCCATTTAGGAGAGGCCTACGGAAGAAGTTAATATCGTATAATATGGTAGTTATATTGGTGTATAAGGTCGTATCTCACAAGTTTCAAGTTTCAAGTTTATTTTTTACTTACACCAATGGTCAGTCACAAAATATTTATGGTAAAACATAAAAAGAGTACTCAAACAAATCTGTCTGTCTGTCTGTCTGTCTGTCTGTCTGTCTGTCTGTCTGTCTGTCTGTCTGTCTGTCTGTCTGTCTGTCCTGAGCATGTACAACGGATAAAAAGAACCTGAAAATTATTACATCTGAAACCAAGTTCGCAATGTATTCCCTAACCCTGGTTTTCTTCACCAGATGTAGCCCTGACAATGTAAATGATTCACTGAAAACTCATCTTGTCACCAAACATCTAAATGGAAGTACAAAGTCATCTTGATTACGCAGCAAAGTGGCGTACCAAGTTTGAGAGAAAATGACTTAGTACTTTTTTGAGTTCACACTGACAAGTTTTGTCTCCAAATTTAGACTACATATTTGTTGGTTGTTTGTTTTTTTTTGCCGTATTTCAGTAGGGGAAAAAAAATCATATTTTCTTTTCAGATTTTGTTCGCTGGCTGTATTAACTGTACTGCACAAAATGAAGATTGGTTTTGATGAAAGAAAAAAACAATAACGTTAACATGAGATTTCACCTACCATAAAGAACCCAACAATGTAATAATAAATTAAATCTACTTAAATCCTTCAGAAGTATCTTGCTTTTCTCAAGACTTCATGATGTATATGAAATACGATGTTATACGGTGTCAGCATGGACGATATCTTTCTTTATGCTTTAGAAAAACTTGCCTTTGAAAACAACTACTATCGACACTTCCCTTCTCGTTGACGCGTTCTATTTTAAATACTCCAAGGAGGTGCCTTCAATAACTTTCTTTTTCAAAGAAGCTTTAGACGAAGAACTTTGGGTTAAATTGAGATCACGAGAACTAAAGAACGTTTTTTTTTTTACTTCTGAATGGAACATTGATGATTACAGTGTAAATCTATAGGGTACTTTACTCTCAATAACTTTCTCTGACAGCTTTGTCCCGTCCTAATTCACAAATGTGCTGGAACAGCAAAGCGTTAGTTTAGGGTTCCATTGTACGAATGGGTGTGTTACTACTGTGCGAATAGGTGTGTTACTACTGTGCGAATACGTATGTTAATACTGTGCGAATAGGTGTGTTGCTACTGTGCGAATAGGTGTGTTACTACTGTAGGAATGGGTGTGTTGCTACTGTACGAATAGGTGTGTTACTACTGTACGAATAGGTGTGTTACTACTGTGCGAATAGTTGTGTTGCTACTGTATGAATGGGTGTGTTGCTACTGTACGAAAAGGTGTGTTACTACTGTACGAATGGGTGTGTTGCTACTGTACGAAAAGGTGTGTTATTACTGTACGAATGGGTGTGTTGCTACTGTACGAAAAGGTGTGTTACTACAGTACGAATAGGTGTGTTACTACTGTGCGAATGGGTGTGTTACTACTGTACGAATAGGTGTGTTACTACTGTACGAATAGGTGTGTTACTACTGTGCGAATAGGTGTGTTACTACTGTACTAATAGGTGTATTACTACTGTACGAATGGGTGTTACTGTTGTATGTATGAGCGTGTTACTACTGTACGAAAGGATGGGTTACTACTGTACAAAAGGATGTGTTCCTACAGTACTGTACGAATGTGTGTTACTACTGTACGTATGAGCGTATTACTACTGTAGAATAAATGATACTGCTGAATGAATAGATGTGTTATTTCTGTACGAATGGGTTTATAACTACGGTATGGATGGTGTGTTAACATTGTACAAATGGATGTGTTACTACTGTACAAATGGATGTGTTACTACTGTACAAATGGATGTGTAAGATCTACGTGCATCTGTCGATTCCGTTCAATCGCAACTCCATTGGGCAAGGAATAAAAGTAGTGATTAATAGGTGTTGCAATAATCCAGTGACTTTCACGTGGAAAAAAAGAGTATGCTGCTATCAGAAATGATCATTATAATAAAATATATAAACCTCATATCTAAGCTGTACACGCTCACGCGACTTCACATTATTATTACCCAGGCAGATCAGATCATTCCAGAACTGAACTCTACGAGATTTTAGTTGAAATTGCGGTTATGCAATCAGCTATTAAGCGGAATCGACTATAATAGGGACAAAATGATGTTGAATTTCAAAACACAACCTGCAGCACTATGTTTTGGACATTGATTTAAAAGTGCATTATTTTAGGCTACAAGGCCTTTTGTTTCAGTATAATCAGTTAATAAAAACCTTAAGTTTGTGTAGATAGTATGGTAGCCGAGGCCTTGCGTCAATAAGACATTCCCTTTCCATAAGAAGCCATTACTCATGAAGAAAAAAATGGTACGGCCTCAGGACTTCTTTCACAGATTTGTTTTAATAAAGTCTACACTGCTTTATCGCAGTCCGAATAATTGCAAATTTCACTTAATTGCAATATTTTCCATATAACAAAATAATATATATGTATAAACATAACAGTCTCTGGATATTCTGTGCTCCTGAGAAGTTGCCAATAAGCGACGTTGCCTGTATAAAATTTAGATTTTATTTCTTTTACGTCTCCTCAAGCCCCCTACCCGTAACTTTTTTTCCTTGCTTCTTTATCTGATCCTTTCACTGATCTTTGCTTTGGGTCATTCATTTTTCTATTCTTTTATCATCAAGTCTTCCTCTTTGCTTCATCATTATGTAAGTATGTCTTTCATCCATCCATCCATCCATCCATCCATCCATCCATCCATCCCGTAAGTACGCCCTTCTTTTTTTTCCATATATCTACATTAATCTATCTTCCTTTTCTTCCTTCCGTCTGTCAATCTGTGTGTCTGTCTGTCTCCCTCTGATGTAGTCTTTTTTGAGTATCTGTCTTCTTTCTCTCTATCACTATCATCAGTATTTCACCTCCCCGCCAATTTATTTTTTTTTCATGTATGTTTGCACGTAATGTATAATAAACAAACCCGCACGTTAACTCTTTCGTCCTTGCATGTTCCCATTTGACGCTACAGGCAATGCGCCTGTTAACCCTTTTGCAGTGATAGCATTAGAAGAGATATCATCACCTTTTCACCGGTTTAAGGCTGGTGGGTTTTTTGGTTGTTTTTTTTTTAAACAGTGAGACAAAAAGGCTTATAACAAATGAATCATTGTTGAGGTTGAGGGGGAAAAGGAAACTGATGATAGGAACACTCAATGTAACACCCTTTCTATTTGTTTCCTTCTTCATTACGTCCATCGCATAGCGCCAATTTTCAAAGATAAAAACTGAAATGTTCAATTGATTCTAAACACCTTCTTCATGCCAAATTGTTTTCCGTGGGATTAAGCAAAGAAATAATATATTGATATTGTTTCGTTATAACCCTCACGATAATATTACCACCTATCGCAGACTCCTTCCATACAAAGTTAAGAGTATCTGTTATTTTAAACATTTTGCGTGATCTTGCTTCACGTTACAAAGGCCTTAGAGGATAAAATCTTAAGTAACTTTGACGTGTCGTTTCAAACATCATTGAAACATAAACAGGGGCGCATATAAAAAGTATTCTCCTAAAGTAAAAATGATCCGCCCCTGCCTGTGAGCTTCGGCTTGCTTCTTGAACTGAAATATTTTTACTGCATGAGTGTGTATAAGGCCCCATCCCTGTTTCACATAGAAAACAACAGTGCCCACTTATGCCCCTATCTAGTGAGTACCCGAAGCTACGCCCTTGACCGAAAAGGCGCGTTCTGTTCTCGTGGGGGTATTGTTCCCTTTGACGTGAAAGGAGAATATTGGTGTCAAACCAACATGAATACAGGGATAAAGATAGCTTGTTGCTAAACGGTTCAACCGCAGGAGCATTTTCTCGAGAGGAGCCCAGAGAAAGGGTTCCCAGCTTGAGGTATGCCTGCCCTCAGGGATACGCCATGTAAAATCCAGGGGGTATACCCGAAACGGGCATAATTTAGACTCTCCTATTCTCTTTCTCTTAAGCTCACACGTAAAGAGGGTTACACTGACATTCTTTTTGCTGCACCCTGCTTCTGCAGGTGACTATGAGTATAAGTGATCAACCAGAAGATGGCAGATCTACTGACAATGATAAGCTACCTTAAAATCTCAATCCTATGAATAGTTCTCCAGATATACAGCTACTGTTTTTCCTCCTCTTTTTTTTTTAATTTCATTTTAAAAACTAACCTCTCTCTCAATGCGACCTCATCTGTAACAATCAAAATTCTATTGTTTCTTTGATCTTGTTGTTTTCGAGTCCCATTGTGCTAAACACACAAAATACAACTTTATAATTGACTTTAATTTTTGGATGACAGTGAATCTGCTGGAATGCCTAAGGACGTCAAAGGGTACTCCAACTACGATCAGCTGAGAATCCTTGGTCTAAAATTTTCGCAACCAGTGTAAACCCCCAAAATTAACGCTAGTCTATTGTTACGCATCTTTTAATCCGCTGAGTGGCTCTTCAAGTGGTGCGCACGTGTCTCCTAGAAAAGAACGAAAATTAGCCCGACTCATTCGAGAAAAGGAAGAAAACTGGTGAAGTGGCTGTTATATCTTAATAGAGGCAGTTGAGTTCATTGTTTGGTCTCACCTCGAGAACATGAAAATGCAAATAATAATAATTATTATTATTATCACGAATATTTTATTGTCAAGAGGACAAGAGTTCCTGCTAAAAGGGGCGTCACTCTTTTCTTGTTTTTTGGTGTGGTTTTTTTTTGGGGGGGGAGGAGGTAATTTATTTTTTTTTCGTGGTTTATGGTCATATTTGTGTGAGTGATATTCTTTGTAACATCTACATATCGTAACGTCTTATTTCACACTAATGACATTTGGAGAAAGTTGACATCATACACAGGTTTATCATGTAGATGATGATGGAGCATGATTTCTCACAAAAGCGTTCCTTTACGAAAAGTGTTCAGCTCAGCTATGATTTCTGATAGTTCCATCCAAACAGGCTCAAAATTCAATGATATTAAAATTTGCATTTCATCTATGTGCTTCCATAATGGCTTAAGTCACATTTCACATTTCTGAAGGACGTGGAGAAGATATTTTTGTGGCAAAGCAGAAAAAAAATTCAGTTCTTATCTACAGTTTTGGCATGAAATGATTTGCTCATTCTTTTTGGGGGATATAGAGCATGCGCGCGGTGAACATACCACCCATACAAAAACATGGGCAGAGATTTTTATCTCTATAGGTGGTATGCCACCTTTGAAGACACTTCCTACTGTATTAATTTGAGTTTAAAACAGTGGATGTTGTGTCATGGTCAGCTAACTGACATGGGCTTTTTGATTTAAAAAAACAATATGATACCCACGTTCAATTTTGGCCTAAGTCTGTTTACACCATTATGGAAGTACTGTTAAGATTATTTTACTTAATTTGTATAATTCGATCTCCTGCAACAAAGTGCGACCTGAACGTCCTGCTGACTGGTGTCTGTAGTTTCACATGAATGTTACGATATCTTATTAATAATATGCAACTGCTTTAATGTACCATATGTCACGTTACATATTTACAGAATAAAAAGTTGATACTTCTATTTTATGTGCACTTCCATATGAACCATTCTGAACTATATATAGGTGATACCCGATGTGAGACGAGTATGTGCGGTCTATATTTAGTAACATCTCGGTGGGTGATTCCAGCCTTGAACCAGTGAAGTTGTGATAAATAGTGATAATGACCACGTGATGAGTTGGGCTTTTCCCAAAACGAATATTGCTGAAAGATGCTTCGATTCTGAAAAATAAAAATGGGCTCGATTTCGATTCAGGCTATAATGTCTTAACATTAACTAGCCTATTATCCTTAATTAAAATATTGGCTTGGATTTAGATTCTCCACCGCAGATGACAGCCGTTCAAAAACAAGAATAATAGGAAAGTTAAAAAGTTATCTTGATTGTGTGCCCATGTCTCAGTGTTACTGAGATTTTCTCCTTTTTGATTGTAGTCTATGGCCGTAATTTCGCAGGAACACATTCTGACTGGCAATTCATTAAAGGGGACCAGTATGAGTACTTTTAGAGGTGAGCTATTCATTTCCGGATTCCGCAGCGCTAGCTTTTGTTTCTAGGTCGTGTCTATATCGGGTCAGACAATTTACTTCGCCAGACTAAAGAGAAAGTCGATTTAAGAAGCCAAGATGGCCGTCCACTGGGGTCTAATAATGAATGCAGTGTGCCTAATTGATTATATCGACCATCACATTAAATGACGATCAGTAGTCGCGATGATTCAGAATATTAATAGTGCAGTATCGCCCACTGTAACTTGATGCCTTGGCTTTGACCGACAATAGCAACATGTTCCAATCAAGGGAGTTAACAACTTGGCTAACCA
Organism: Ellobium chinense; assembly: GCA_033807755.1. Classification (NCBI taxonomy): domain Eukaryota; kingdom Metazoa; phylum Mollusca; class Gastropoda; order Ellobiida; family Ellobiidae; genus Ellobium; species Ellobium chinense. The sequence goes on from JAWQUT010000206.1 coordinate 253,716, forward strand.
GTTGAAATATCTCTTTGACAGCAGTGCCCCTTTCCGAATCAGCCAGTCAGGTGCACCTGGGAAGCGCGTAGTATTGTTATATAGAACAATAGACTGCCTGTCATGGGAAGCGCTTACACATGATTAATCGGGAAGGTGTTAATTGTAATCGCATCTAAAAAAAAATAAATTCGATATTTATATCGGAAAGAGTTCCTTCGGGATATACCTAGTTGTCTACACTTTATGTTCATACCTTCATATAAAAATTGTGTTGCAGAAAAAAGATTTTGTCACGGAGCAACACACATTAATTACTTACGATTTGCTTGTTGCTATCCAACATCACCAAAGTGGTTGTCTGCCCATCTCCAGATCACTCAACAACTCTCCTCTGCGTTTCAGACTTGGAACTGTCTCGAGTTCTCGGGGTCGCATTAAAGATGTTAAGTGACTTTTATTGCATTAAAAGTTAAAATGGTAGTAAAAACATTTGAAAATAATCCAAGTGAGCTTTAGTTAACAAAAACATGAGGAGGAACTCTCATTTCTTTACTTTTAAGGATCGTTTTTGCTGCTTTGGGGGAGAGCCGTAGTCACCGGGCTCCCCCGGTTAAAACAACTCACCGGCAAGTCCGCAGCAAGACTGATCAACTTGTTCGATTATAAGAAACTAAAATAAAAATAATCGACTATTTAAATTTATCTGTAACAAAGGGTTTAAAAGGATTACGATTGCGCGCTTCCAATGTGAACGACATTACGCGCTTCCAATGTGAAAATTGCGTAATGTACGCGTTTCCAAAGTTCTCCCGGACACGCACTACAGTATTTGTCATAGTCTGGGAATAAGGCTCAAAAGCGCGAATTACAGATGATGGGATTCACCGATGACAGACTTGGAGAGCGAGCTTTCCCCCATCTTGAATCTCGAGTTCAGTGATGTTCAGTGAAGCAAAATCTGGATAGGGCTGAAGACTAGGGGTATACAGCATGCGCGGTGAACGTACCACCCATACAAAAACTAGGACAGAGATTTTTTATCTCTATAGGTGGTATGCCACCTTTGAAGACACTTCCTACTGTATTAATTTCAGTTTAAAACAGTGGATGTTATGTCATGGTTAGCTAACGCACTGACAACAAAGGGAGAAATTATTTTTCAAACGGAGACTATGAACATGAACTTCAAATCAAATTATAATTTTACTCATCTCTACTTTCCTTTCTCCACCCTCTTTTCCTGCAGGTCAGTAGAGCTCAACGTTCTCTTCACTATGATGCTTTAGTACTTCCACAACGCTGCACTAATTATAAATGCATTCAGGTTGCAGGAGCCTAATTGGTCAAAAAAATTTAACTATCCGAGTCGATAGCAGAGTATAAAATCTGTCCTTTGGACAGATTGTGTAGAAATAATCATATAATAACATGAAATCACACCGCAAAAGTGGTGAAATGCAGTTCTGAATTTGTAAAAAAATAATTGTTGCAGGCAGTGTTTCCCAATGGCTTCAGCGGATTTCATTTGTGCGGACCTGTGATCTGCAAAAGAAGGCCAAATTTTTAACCCCTTTTCATGTAATTTAAAATTGTGAAAAATTTAACCAAAGGACCCCCACCGTAAACAGTATATAATTTAAGCACAGTGGCGGCACCAGACCTGCAGACTAGTCTTGGCCATCTCGGAACGTTCCTGTGGTTCGAGAAGAAATTTTTATTAAATGGCTCAAAGAGGCTTTTACAATTTGGCTCCTGCAACCTTTTAGTACTTCCACAACGCTGCACTAATTATAAATGCATTCAGTAACCCAAACACAACTCAATATTAATCAGAAATTCTAGCCGTTCTGACTGATCCACTCTAAATTAATACGCCTTCAAACCGCGCCACTGTTCCAAAACATTCACTCCGCGGGATGTCAGAAAAAAAAAATCTGAAGCTTCATAGCCCAGTCGTCTCCGCTTAGTCGCAATCACATTCCGTGCATGACAAATGTTGCGATAAAGAGGAATTGCACTTATCCCAAGATTGTTAGGTAGCAATTCGTTATCTGAAAATTGTTGTGATAAAGCGGAGATTGCTATTACGTGGCTTGCGGGGTCATTAATGTACTCTTGCAACTGTAAAGAACCTGAAACTTCAAAGCGCAGTCTTCTCCGATTAATCGCAACACATCTGACGCATAACAAACGTTGCACTTACCTAAAAACTGTTAAGTATCAACTAGTTCGTTATTTACAACTGTTGTGCTTACGCGGAGGTTGCCATTAAGCGGATTGCAGAAAAGCGGAACGGACTCTTTAAGGCCACTACTGTATTCTTGCAGGTGTAAAACAGTCACCGTCGGACTCCTTTATCCCGTCTCGCCCTATCATGACAACACGTGTCTTTCTCTAAACTGGTTTGCTTGAATGGTCTTACAAAAGCGTCTCGTTACAAAAGATTAAAACGCTTTTGGGGAACGAGAGTAGCGCAGAAGCTAAACGGCGGCCATTGTGCCAGCACATTGTGATGATAACCCGGTTCAAGAATAACTTAATACAGCTTTTCCTCGCGTTTCGGTTGATATGTTCTTGCAAACAAAATGGCGAACGGCCAACCTATTTGCCCTTTTTAGCATAAATTCTCAGTAATGTCTCCACTGTACGCAATGCTGATGCACTAAGCTCGATTTTTTTTATCTTTTAGTTTGGCAGCTTTCCTCTTCCATAATAGGAATTTCATTGTCATGAAAGAATTTTAAAATACGAATATTAATTCCCATACGGATCGTTGTGTCGCATCTGCATTAATAATGAGGAAAATTGACAGACAAAAATGCAGAGCCGTGATTCGGTTGAGAGAGCTCTTTGAAGAACTAGTGCTGATGAAATAGCATAAAATTCTTTGATATGTGGTGCCATATTGTTGCTCTTGGTAGGAGACTGGACTTGGGGAGGCAAGGGGAAGGGGAAGGGGGAAGGGAGGATGACGAGGACGACGAGAGAGAGACGGGATAACGAGCCAAATTTAGAAGAAGCGGCAGACAGTTTAAAAGTACAAACCTCCGCTTGTTCGCAAGTCATCGGGGACTGAGAAAAAGTTGCGAAATACGGAAATTGCTATGATACCCGTGATTTATAAGACAGAGAGAGAGACAGAGACAGACAGACAGACAGACAGACAGACAGACAGACAGACAGACAGACAGAGATGGGGATGTAGCAATATTGGTAATGGGGAAAGATATTGTGAGTAAGCCAAATTCGCGATTATCCAGTTTACGATTAAGCGGAGTAAGGTGGTGATTTAAACATTTGGGTGATGATGACGAGACCCATGCGGAAAAGAAAAGGAGGAAGAGAAATATGAGAGATGGAGTAAAAACAGGAATAATAATGGCGAAGATGAGGAGGGGGGTGGTGGGGGAAGGAGATGAGGTGGAATAATTCCACCTGAAAAACGTGGATGAGGACTGTGAGTGTAAAAAAGAAAAAAAAATGGGAAACACGCGAGAAAATGTGTAGGGGGGAGGGGGGATAAGAAGCTGAGAGAAAACGTGGAGCGGGAAGATGTAAAATGAGAGAAGGACAATACTAAAATGATAAAGGCAGTTGTTTTGTTGTTGTTTTTTTTTGGGGGGG
>JAWQUT010000206.1:257641-268087 GCA_033807755.1 Ellobium chinense
GGAGGGGGGATTCCAATCTCCACCTATCTGCCTTTTAACATAAATTCTCAGTAAGATTTCCACTGTACGCAACGCAGATGCACCGAACTCGATTTCTTTTTGTTTTCGCTTTCCTCTTTCTTCCCTAATAGGAATTTTATTGTCGACTTTTGAAATATGAATCTTATTTTCCATGCTGAAAAGGAAGAAGAGGAAGATGCGAGATGAGGGGAAAAAAGGATAATAACTATGATGGAAACGAGAGGGGCAGGGGAGAGAAAGGAGGGAGGACCAAGACACATGAGAGGAGAATAAGAAACTGAGAGAAAACGAGGGAAACATAAAGAAAGGGGGGGGGGAGGGATGTAGAACAAGGAAAATGAAGAGAAATGTGATGGGGGACGATGATGAAGATCTACATAAAGATGATTGAGAAAAGAAAAGAAAGGTGAAGTTTGAGAATTTAGAAGATGAAGGGTAAACCAGGAGGTATCAAATGTATCGCTAGTGTTTCGTCTTTGTTTTTGATTACTTTGTGTCGTGCATTCAGCTGTTGGGTGTGTAAAGGAAGGCTGTAAAATTTGGTGATTGTAGACTATCATTGAAAAAGAATCTTGTGGATTGAAAATTTAGACCTTAAGTGCAAGGTAATCATGTTCAACTTTTGTACTGAAAGTCGAGTCCAGATAATCGCAATCACAACGTCTGCTTAATCGCAGGAAGCAACAGGTAACAAAATGGTTTATTTTTATGCAAGAGTCACTGGATAATCCCTGTTCCTTTTATTCGCAATTTTTTCTATGCTTCCGGGGAGTCGCCACCAAGCAAAGTTGACTGTATTACTACTGAGGTGAGACATTTCCATTCAATAAAAAAAAGCGAAAATATAATGAGGAGGAAGAAGTGGGAGCGACCAAGGAGTAAGGGAAATGTAGATGAAAATGAAGATGTGGACTAAAAAGACAAACGTCTAACACGACGAGAATAAGCTGCGAAACAAATCATAGGGTCTCGCTAAATTAGGAGTACCCTATGGACTTCAAAGGAGCCTTTCATCAAGTTTTTAATTCTAAAACTTCCTATTATCTCGTGCAAAATGTAATGGTATCGCTGGCTGAAATATGACAAATTTATGGAGGCATCTTACAACAAAGTATATTACTGACAACAGTTTGAAACCCCGGCATATCATGATTTCAGTTTGTCCTATAAATGAGTTCCGTAGTAATATGGTTATTTTACGAACAACTGGTTTCGCCAAGCTCATACCGGGTTCAAAACAAGGGATCTCCGCTATAATCCATTTCACTAATTTAATTTTGTTAAAAACCTGATGTTTCGCTAATAATTTTTCCTTCATTTTTATGAAATTATTGTCTAAACGTTGGGTTTTTTGGGGTTTTTTTATCTTTAATTTTTTCCAAAATTTTCGACGGTATTTGAAAAGAAGAAAAAAAACGTTAAAAAAAAAAAAAAAGTCTTCACTTAGTGGCATCGCGCAGAAACCACAAGAGAAGATGTACCAGAACGAAGCGCCAACAATTCAACTGATGCAACTTGCAATATTAGAAATGAAAGTCCTAAAATCCATACACAAAGTTTGGAATGCAGGAGATAAGATTAAAACTTTGCCGAAAATAAAATCAGATTATATTCTCCCCGCCAGTTCTATGATTGTACTTGATATTAATTAATTTCGACGGAAAAAAAATTCTGCCCTAGTAATTAAAAATGCAGGTGTATATGCTATATTTTTAAAAGAATGTCGATGTATACGCTTGAACAAGATATATAAATTCGTTATGATTGTTATTGAAATCTACAATTTAAAATGTTAGCTACGTAGATACCTAGGCTGGCTGGTACCTTCAAGCTTCACTCTTGTATTTCTTGAAATTGGAAACTGCGCTATGTAGACTACATATCTACACATTTGCACTGTCTATGATGATGTATTTTTAATTTGTCGTGTCTGTCTCGCCATTTGTTAAATGTTACTTTGACGGCCTCATTGGTACGGTCAGCATTTGATTGATAAACTTGTTAAACTTGTATCATCAGTGGCGTCGAATGACCCTCTGGATAAGGGATGCCACAGTAGTTGGTCATTCACGGGCACCCATTGTGCTTTCGAGTCTTAAAATAAAGCAATGTGCGCACCAAATTATTGTGTTACTTGAATAAATATTATGAGACTCATTCAGATCTACCTAGAATTATACTATTTTGAGGAGACAATCGGCTCTGATGTGTTTCAGTTTAACAAATCAGTCGGTCACATGGTCGTAGAAATCACACGATAAACTTCATTCAAGCAAATGTGGATCACTATCTCTTTTTAAAATTGCACAGAAAGAAAAAAGTCTGTATATGTGTCAAGCAGAATACATCCGTATCACAAAACTAGACAAGTTGGAAGCCAGACCACCCTAACACTCTTATTTATTTTAATCTGTTCTAAACAAATCGTGTCATATCTTTCAGCAGATACAAACGAGGCATATTTTATGTATGATGCATTACATGTATACCTATTCCCAAAGTTTTAATAAGTTCCACTTTGATATAGAATATACCACTTTGTTAGATTATAGAAAAAAAATGATGAAACATCAACAGGTTTGCTGTACATGTAGTGACACCAAACCTCTGAGTATTCATCTTGACTTTAGATCAACGCCCAGTTACAACCAAAGCCACAAGTTTATGGTTTCCCCTGGTGCCAACAAAGTATCTGGCTCCAGCCTAAATCTCTTGGCTTGACTAACAAATTCAAGTGAAATAATAAACTTTCACTCTGTAGTTGGAAGACGGTGGTAGTGCCCTTTTTTGGGGGGGCACTGCCCTTCATTGCCCTATCATTCGGCTTGATTTTTTGGGGTTTGCAATGGACTGCTAAAGCATGCTAGACTAGTCTTCTAAGACTAGGAAATACCGGCATTTTTTAACAGAAATCTCCTAATTTGTTAAAGTAATTTTTTAGACTCAAACATGCGTGATTTTTAATATTATTAATTCATTATCAATGTATTACAATAAGGAGAGGACGATATAGGGAAAAAACAGGTGGTGCCCTGACTCCGTTGGCTCCAATGACGCGACGCAAGTACGCAAGTGAGTATCTTCCATTGTCGATCTTCGTATTGTTATCAGAACGTTGTGTCCCTTGTAACCTCCATTATGAACATATCAGCGAGTTGAGGGTGAAAGGCGAGACTCTGCTATCGTTTGGCTAATTTTAATACGAATGTGCGATATTTATCAGGGGAGCGAACTCGGCAGTGCTCTTCAATCTTCATTCACACCCCTGGCTCAGCTATGACAAAGGGAAGTAAGCCCGTAGCAAAGTTTCAAAACCCGTAATAATTTTGTTACAGAATTTGATGGCATCTTCTCACGCAAACTTCTTGTATGCCATTTGTGAGCGCATGCGGCTCATGCGCATTTTTGTCATATCTTTTCTATGCTAAATTTTATGCCAGTGCACCGAAAAAGCCCGTCTTGCTTTTCTTTCTTTCGTTTCGTTTCTTTTTTTCCTTTAGAAAAGGGGTCCGGCTCAGGTGTCGAGTTTGGATAGCAATACTGTTGACATGTGCCTTATATATCTTACATTAAAGTTTCTTTTGGTTCTAATTATAAATTTGACATTTTATTTATTTATTTATTTATTTATTTATTTATTTATTTATTTATTTATTTATTACACATTACTTTATTTTAATTGTTTTCTTGTTTTTCTCTCTATATATATATTTTTTTAACAGTGTTTAAAACCATAACGGCTCACCATTGACCATTGCAATGCTTCTGTTATTCCCTGTATTTTGCAGTAGCTGACACAATAAATTAACAGGACTAGGAAGGCACGGATATTTTTCGACCTGAAAGATTTGATTATCATAAAACAGAAGGGATTTTTTGCAAATATAGGTCGTCCCAACACATTGGGCCCCATTAAGCTTTAGTACTCTTCTCTTTTGAGAATTTAAAGCTATGACATCCGATCGGTACTGTGAGAAGGCAAGCTCCACCTACAAATAGCCATGAGCTTTGCCTGATTAAGATGGGTTTGTCTTCATATATCAAATACTAAATGTTTTCAAATCCGTTATCTTCACCACAATCTTCGGAGAGACAGTAAACTAGCGAAATCCAGGGTTTCTATGCAATATGAAATCCATTGTAAATTTCTGAAAAGAAAAAAAAATAATGCTGTGATGTGGATTGTTTGATTGAATTCAAATACGTGATATGTCCCATCTTGTTCCTCCTGTCCTTTTATACCTCAAAGACGTCTTTAAGAAAGGAAATTATTTATAGTTTGAAAAGTGTCATGCAAAACGTCCTACATACTGATACTTAGAGCAGCCTCTGGAATATGTCCAGTGAATTTGAAATAACCTCTCTTTAAACAAGTTAAAACAAACCAAAAAAAATGCAAAATCCTACTTAATTAGCGAGGAGGAGGACTGAAGAAGATGATGATATTTAGCAGTGAAAAAAATGCAATGCATCATATATGGCACATAGAATTAAGTCTCAATTCTGTTACCTCAGTAGCTCTCCCAACCTGTAATTTCAGTTCAGTTCTGTTCTGTTTTATCCCTTGTAGTGTCTACCCTGAATGCAAATAATGCAGCAAGTGGAAAACATCTGATACATAATTTTTGAAATTAACCCAGGTGAATGTAGGCTGACAGGTTGACAATTAAATACTTAATACTGTACAGTTGGGATGTAAGGTGAGGGCTTGGAGGTTACAGAAATTTCCATGAGGTTCGTTGAGTAACATTAGTCTCACATTCTTACATTTTCTGTAATTATCCTAATAAAAGTACACATTTTGTTGTGTTTTTTTTTTCAATACTTCTTTTTCGTTCCAGTACACCTAAGTTCCTTAAATCTAACCTTGTCTGGGTGACGACAACAATAGCTAGGTATTAGTTTCTTCTTTTGCTCGCTAAAGTTATCAGTTACAAACCAGTAACTGTATTCAACTCCGATGGCTATTGCACAAAAATTGACATTTTCTTTCAGTTTAATTTATGTTGCAATATCTCCCAGTTTCTACAGGTAGTCTGTAGTTACACCTTCTATATTTAATGAGACATTACATAATGTTAGGTTCTCATAATGTGATAGACTACACTAATTTCCACTCTTCCTTCAACAAAAAATAACTATTAACAGAGATAGGCAATAAACAGTAGCACCAAAATTACCAAGGACTGCTCAGTTTCATTATTTCCTTTTTTAACATGAAGCGATGAAAGAACTTAAACCTGATTGGCTGGGATTGTATCTTCGTTAGAACGGTGCTATTAAGTACTTATTTGATAGATATATCTTGTCATTAAGAATGAACTTTACATCTTTGGATTCATTGTTATTCTATAATTTCATTAGTAAGGTGAAGCTCTGTAGTAAGTACATGTTTAGTACATCTATACTATTTCTATGCATCAAACATACTTTACATTGACGTTCTACTGTACACGTTAATCTAGATATGAACAGTCACAATTTCGCTGCTTCGAAAATTCAAGTAATGACCCCAGGTCGTGAGAACTAAAGGCGAAGCGGAGACTCACTAACTCCAACTGTGTTATTCTTAAGTTCCATCTCGGAAACTGACTGCGCCTGTCTGACTAATCTGTACTTATTTACATACTTTAATGGGAAAATTCTATCTTTAGTTAATTTTAAGACTAAAATGTGAAATATAACTGCAGCTTTTATCAAGCCTCTGGAAAGCTTATCTTCTTAAGTACAGACGGCAAAGGACGGTCTGTGGACAATGCAAAGATGAAATGACGAAATTCATAATCAAAACTGCTCGATTGTATAAGCTAATTCTCCAGCCCAATGCTCACTCTTTGTTGTTGTGTTTTTCACAAAGAAGACCTTACTCCTCTGTTATTGATGCTAACTTAGGCTCATCGGCATTTTGCATGTGATGTGGAATTTTTATTATGTGCTATGGTCGGTGGATTGCAAATTAGTGCATAATCATGATATTTCATGACTTACACAAATGCAAGCCACCACAATAATTCAAAGTAAGATTTTTCTCTATATAAGATCAGAAAAGCACCAGTTAGCCATAATTGTGTTCTAAATCTCCTTGTGGATTAGATTCGAGATCTAAAAAATTCTGAAAACACCAAAATAAATCTTCACAATAATTTCACCAGAGACCTGTTAACTGTAGAGGAGAGAAACCTTTAAACCACAAAAGAAAAAACAAAAAGCTCAGTATGTATTTTAGGTAAGCTGTAAACCACTACCAACAAAATAGATGATAACAGCATAATTATGGCGACCACAGACAAATATTAGAAACGTTTAAGTGGAAGATATCATTGAAGTCATTCTACTTATAGTTTACAAGGTATTTAGTGTTCACATAGTCTAAATTATTTGACTGATACTGTTTTGTGAATTGTTGTACTTATTGTTATGTAGTTGGCCTTAGCCTAAATGAACAAACCGAAACTGAAACTGAAAATGAGTGTTTTGTGCCTCTTAACAGCAGTCTTAGCTTTCTCTGTTCTCCTGAGCAGACAATAGATCAACGCTTATCTAGAATCCCATAAGATATTGGCCTGAAAATGTTTTAAATTACCTCCTCACTGGTTTTATTTATTTATTTATTTATTTATTTATTTATTTATTTATTTATTTATTTATTTATCTATTTATGTATTTATTTATTTATTATCAGTTAGTTTATCAATATGTTTAGTTAGCTATCTACTATTTCTCTAAAACAATTTCTTTAAGGTTTGCAGATTACCTTCATTTATTAATTTTTATTTGATTTATTTAAAAGTTTAAAAAGGGATTAAAAGCAACGATTAAAACCAGTATTTCATTCAATACAAAGCTTCCATTTTAGTGATTCTAGAAACAATATGCCTTATTTTTACATTTAGCCAGGCCATTTTATCTATCCAGGGAAAAGGTCGTTTTTCTGCAAGTAGTCAAAAAGTTATTTCAAAATTTTATTTCGTAAGTTGTGAATTTTGATGGTTTTGAACTTACTGCAACAAGCATAAGAATTACTTTGTGAAATCTGCATTTTTGGGGCTTGTTTTTATGCCAAATACGTCGTGTCATTTAAAAGGAGCTTGCATCAGCGGTTTGAATTACACCAACTCTTTTACAGAAGAAATACAATTACATAATGTTAAAAACTTGCTGCAAATTAATACATGCTTTAAATAATTTCAAGGTTTCAATATGGAAGTGATGAAAATAAATTTTAAACCTCCAAAATAGTTTACCACTCTCAGAGGCTATATAATCATTTCAGTGGGAAAATGACAACATTCAAGTCAGCCGGAAACAAAAAATTGTGGGCCCCTCTATAATTTTGGGCGCACTTCATGTTTACATGGACGAAAAAATTGATAGGTTTCAAAAGTTGACTGTGATTTTTGCATTCTTTCTTTTTTTCAATTATGCTGTTCATTTTTACCCAACCTGTTCATACTTAATTCACCCAGTTATGACAAGGCAAACGTTTAAAGCAGCTACCCGTAAAAATGTTTGTTGGTTCCGGAATCGTTATCGGAAACTATGGCAAACGTCGCCCCGGGCGCTTCCTAAAATCAACATATCAGCCTGCGTTAATTTTTAAGCTCTTATATAAATCCAACTACAAATAAATTCATCTGCTTCAACAGCTCTATCATTTTTATCCTAGAAATGCTGATGTTATTACTTTAATGTGTGTTAATGTGTGTTGGTGTGCAAAGAAACTTCGGGACCACGTCACCAACATCGGCTTACCCGCATCCATCAAAGTCATTCGCAGAAAGAAACATGGCGAATGGAGACTGGAAATAGTCGACTCGCTCACGCGTCCGGCTCACAGCACACCTGTTTCGATTCGTCCCGCGCGTTCGTCATTCTCTGTGTCACCGGCGGAAGTGAGCACACTCGAAAGGTTGGTGTGCACTGGTGCAACACAGGACATGCTCGGAAACTGGAACCCTACACAGTTCAAGTGATCTATGCTTAGGACTGATATAAGGAACAAATGCACAATATTTCACATTCAAATACTTGTACTGATACCGTGGTTTCACACCCACTACTGTGATGCCTTGTACCCTTTGTGACTTCGTATGTTCTCTGGATAGGGCTTATTACTACAAGCCGTTGTTTACGCATAGCGTTGCATCACACAAGGCAAAAATGATCCCACAGATCAATAAAAAGCAATGGCGTAGACTAGCAAATTAGTAGACTCTCGTGTGTCAGTTTGAAGGGATCTGTTGACCTTTCCGAATCAGCCAGCTAGAACTAACAATCCCGTATTTCCCAGGACATAAGAGTGAGACTCTAAACCTGAATGACTAAGTAGTGCTGGTACAGTAAAAACGTATAAATTCTGTAACGTAAGAAATATGATGAAAATAAGAAACTGTTGTAAGGATGAACAAAAGTGAGACAGACAGCATGAAAGAGGGCGGGAGAAAGAGGAGAGTAAAATAAAACTGGGTTGTGCACGTGCACTGTATGGGATTGCATATTGTATTTATATGTTTGTGGTTTTTTTTTTTCTTTCTTCCTTTTTCTAAGTAGTTTTTTTTTCCCTTTTCTCTCGATTAATGTACTTACTGTGTTTTCTTGGAAATGTTATTCTGTAATGATTATCACTGTGTAAGTTTGAAGCAAACGGTTTGGCGTATGCCTAATAAAGATTTGAGCTTAAACTTGTTTATAATTTATAAGTAAACAAGCTTCTTGTTTACAAAAACAGAGCTGCAAAGTAAACAAAAAGTAGACGTCACTTGCGTAGTCTAGTCACGTGGAAAGCTTTCTCTCTTTTTTTTAAGCCTTTTGGAAAGGTCAACGGATCTACATGTACATGCTGCCAACTGCTTGCAAGTTTCGCTGATCCTGATGTTATATTTTTTGTCTCATAAACTGCTATGCCGGGGTTTGTGTTCTTGGCTTTTTACCAGGAATGCTGTTGGCTGACATGGTTTTCACTTTTCAGTTGTGACATAACAACAGCACTTAAATAGGTCTTGCTAATATTTGAAAGATCATCTTGAATTTTTTTTAAGTTTAGAGCATGTTACTCCGTAAAATGTCTTCCTTCATAACTTACTATTAAGAGCTTTGTGACAAGCAGCATTATCTATCAATTTGACTTTTTAGCTTAATTTGTCTACTTTAGATAGCAATAGGAGTATTTAATATATAAGCACATTTTTGTAAGTTATCTGCAGTGACATGTATCCTACAATAAAATTGTTCACCTTTTACTTGCCCTTTTCGCTGAAAAATGCTTTTTATCTAATCTCTTTTGCTACGACCTCCCACTAGCGTTTAAAACGTTTTGTCCTAAAACCTTCCATATCATACCCAATCCTATCATCACACAAAACTGAAAAATACTGCTGTGTCTGGTTTTGTTTCTCATTTTTTTTTTTTTTTAGTGTATCAGCAGTTCTGTTGCTTTGTCTGCCTGTGTATTTGCCATGTATATTATTGATGTCTGATTACCCATAGATTAGCATGTTTGTAACCTGGGTTCATACAGACTGAACTGAATTGAGATTGCAACATTAGCAGACAATCTCCATCTGCTACTGTGTATAAAATTTCAGCGACATAAAATTTGAATTTTTGAAATTACTGAACTCTGAAATTTTGTTTGTCTGTTTGCTTGTTTGTTTGTTTGTTTGTTTGTTTGTTTGTTTGTTTGTTTGTTTGTTTGTTTGTTTTAGCAACTCAATCAGCAACTTTTAAATCAGCTTTAAGAATCCGTAAGACCTGTAGGTCTACTTATTATAGATCTTGTTCTTAAATGTCAAATATCTCAGCCTCAAGATTTTTGGTTTTTCAGTAATTATATTCTTACTATCTAATCTGGGGTCACTGAACATGAAAAAGACACGAGCAATACAGTGAAAAAACAAAAAAGAAACAGTGAAGTCTAAAGCAGAAAATGCATGCTCTTATTATGAAGACATAAATATGTCAAGATAACTTTTTTTTCCCCCGATCTGAAGTAAAATTAGAGCAATATAATATATATATGTACTCCTCCTAATAAAAGAAATACAGTTTATACCACTGTATAACATTTAAAAAGTGAAAATATGATTTTCAACACTACTGTCTTTTACATCGACTCTGCAAACTACTGAAATTATAGGGGCGATTAGGGGATTTTAGTNNNGGGGGGGGGGGGGGGAGGGGGGCGTGCAAGATTGATCAGCTGACAACGATGAGTGGATTTTAAAACAAAGGAAATTAGGTCAGGTGGATGTGGGCAAAATTTCATTGAGATTGTCTGGGTAGTTTTTGAAATATCCTGATGTAATGGATCCCAAAAATGTCAAAACTGCTAGATGAAGCACCCACAAATTTGGGGGCTGTGTGTGTGTGTGTGTGTGTGTGTGTGTGTGTGTGTGTGTGTGTGTGTGTGTGTGTGTGTGTGTGTGT
>JAWQUT010000206.1:293551-310789 GCA_033807755.1 Ellobium chinense
AAGGTTACTGGTCCCAAACAACCAAAAACGGAATAACCTTTCGGAACTTTGAAATGAGGTTTTGTTGTGCGTGGCCAACGAATTCCTAACTTTTGCACTGTAAGAGCTCCTCTTTAAAAGAAAGAAAAGCTTATAATGTGATCCAGCTACATAGTGTGAGAACATTCAAAAAACTTAACAAACCAAACAGGTTTATGTAAATTTTTTTTAATTATTCAACAACTTGAAGGTTCGGGGACAGACGAAATGGCAATAAATTCTTTACGCTTACTGACCTAAGGCAGAGAACTCCACTGGTGCAGAATATAACCATCGTCGTTATCTGTCTGTTCTCGGAGGTTGCAAATTCATACCTCGCATGTAGAGTTGCAGGAGCCAAATTGTAAAAGCCTCTTTGAGCCTTAATAAAATTTTCTCCACGAACCACAGGAACGTTCCGAGGTGACCAAGGCTAGTCTACAGGTCTGGTGCCATCACTGTGCTCAAATTATATACTGTTTATAGTGGGGGTCCTCCATTTAGATTTTTCACAATTTTAAATTACATGAAAAGGGGTTAAAAATTTGGCCTTCTTTTGCAGATTACAGGCCCGTACAAATGATATCTGCTGAAGCCATTGGGAAACACTACCTGCACCAATTATTATTTTACAAATTAAAGACTGAATTTCACCACTTTTGCGGTGTGGTTTCATGTTATACGATTATTTCTACACAATCCGTCCAAAGGACCGATTTTATACTCTGCTACTATTGACTCTGATAAACCAATTTTTTTTTACCCATTAGGCTCCTGCAACCTGCAATGGCGCTAAGAAAATGAAAGGTATAGGGGAGACAACAAAGTTTTGAACAGCAAGGTTTAATGGAAAATGTCCAAATCACAAAGAGGTATGTGGGCCTACACTTTTCATTGAAGAATGATGAGACAGATTACACATACAAAAAAAAAAAAAATCCATGATCAAATCAAGAAATCTATCAAGCAATCAGCTCATTAATCGATAAATCATTCAATCATTCTACTTATCAATCAATTAATCAACCTGTCCACTCTATTCAACACTCCAAACCAAGCAGCGTGACCGTAAAGCATGTGGGTTGTTCTTACAATCTAAAGATGTTCAAGTCTGATGTTTGTGAGTTCAAATCTTGAGTCGGACGGTTTGCACTGTAGAATCCCTCGGAAAGACGCCTAATCCTATTTCCTCACTCCATTCATATAGAAATGAGTACCTGGCTTTAGCCCTTGGGAGACCAGGACGCTGCATTGTGGCGATCAGTAATGACTTTGATGTGGATTGATTTGTAATATTGAAAACCAATATGTATAATGTACATTGTTCTATGTATATATGCATTATGAATGACATGTGTAACTGTATGACATTGTTAAACAGTTTCCTCACAGGGTTAATAAAAATTCTACTTTGTAGTCTAATCCCATGAGAAAGAAATTTCCAGTCAAGGGTTTAGATATACTGTACTTTAGCATTCAAATCCATTTCTTGCACAAAAATGTTCTTGAGGAAAAAATCTAATGCTGTTATTTGATTTGGAAGACCAAAAGAGATGTGTTGGAAAGACTTACAAAGAAACTGAGGAAGCAGGAAGAAAAGAAGTGATTAGTAAATCACTGCTTAAAGCAAATGTTGGAAATGGATGGATATCAAGGAGAAGACAGAGACTGCAATCTTGTAAGAGGCGCAAGAAGGATTCATAAATTCATAATAACAAGGACTATTAGTAGATAAACTCTTTGCTGGGACCTGAACCAATGGGCTTTCTCTAACAACAGCACCGATTTAGTCGAAATATCGATTTAGTCCATGACCTGCCTATGACTAAATGAACGGTATCATTATCGTTGCGGTGCTGTCCTTCGACATTGCCAATCAATGAACAGAGCATGTACGGACATGTCTTAAGTGTAATAATGTTGTCTTCGGCAACAAGTAACAAGTAGAACGTCTTGTAAACAATAATTTTTCACATAAAAGCACGGTTATCTAAAACTCAATTCTATAATACACACTAGTTTTTATATAAGAAGCTTATAACACAGGATTAGCGATATTAAAAGCGGTCAAAGGTGAAGATTAGTTAAAGTCTTTTCAGATTTAATGTTGCAATAAAGATTAGAATTTGAAATTCATGTAGAAAGTTCAGTAATCTTAGCTCAAAGTTACCTCTGTACTGTAAGACTTCCATACTATATCACATGTAAGGTTGTGCTTGAGTTGATAACCCTACTACTAATGGATACGTATGGGGCAGCTTTGCCAATGGTTACGGCGTTGAACTCAAGATCTGATGGTTGCAGGGGCCTAATTGGAAATGCCTCTATGGGACATTTGAAAAAATATTCTTCTCAGACTACATGAATGTTCCGAAAAGGCAAGGACTAGTCTGTAAGTCTGGAGCCACCACTGTCGTAAAATTCTATACTGTTTTCAGTAAGGGTCCTTTGGAAAAATTTTTCGCAATTTCAGTTTACATGAAAAGGGGGTCCAAAATTTGGCATTCTTTTGCAGACCAGCTCCTCGCAGAAACTGAATCCGCTTAGACCCTTGAAAAGAGCTGCCTGCCAAAAATCTTTATTTAACAAATTCACCGATGTGTCTCACAACTTTTGTGGTGTAGTTTTATGTTCTACAATTATTTCTGCTTTTATCGACTCGGATAGTCGACACATTTTTAGCCAATTAGGCTCCAGCAACCTGATGGTCGTGTGTTCGATTCCCGAACACAGTCATGTTGTAAGTGCCTGGGAAAGCATTTCATTCACATTATCCTTAGTCCAGTCGTCAATGAAATGGATATACCTGGCTGTAGGCAAAGGAAGATATTGTCAAACTGCTGATGATATGAGCCCGTACTGGCAGCGTCACTGTATGCTCCCCAGGGAGTTAAAAAAGTCTAAAATGGCCAGGCCTGCTGAGGTAATAATACTGTGAATGGCCTGGGCGGGCATTAGCCTAGACACGAGATATACACCACTTTATTACCATGTTTATTATTATTATTATCATTAGTAGTGGTAGTAGTAGTAGTAGTAGTAATAGTGGCAGCAGCAGTAGCAGTAGCAGTAAGTTTTTTCAACACATCTCTTTTGCTTTACCAAATCAGATAACGGCATTAGATTTTTTCATCAAAAACATTTTTGTGCAATATATGGATTTGTAGCAGTAGTAGAAGTAGTTGAGGTAGCAGTAATAGTAGAAGTAGTAGTAGTAAGAAGTAATAGTAATGGTAGTAGTAGTTATAGTAGCAAGTAGTAAGTAATAGTAGTAGTAAGTAGTAGTAAGTAGTAGTAACTACTAGTAGTAGTACTGTGGTAGTAGTAGTAAGTAGTAAGTAGTAGTAGTAGTAAGTAGTAAGTAGTAAGTAGTAGTAGTAGTAGTAGTAGTAGTAAGTAGTAGCAGTAGTAAGTAGTATTAAGTACAGTAGTAAGTAGTAGTAGTAGTAAGTAGTAGCAGTAGTAAGTAGTAGTAGTAGTAGTAGTAAGTAGTAAGTAGTAGTAGTAAGTAGTAGTAAGTAGTAAGTAGTAGTACTAAGTAGTAAGTAGTAGTAGTAATAAGTAGTAGCTGTAGTAAGTAGTAAGTAGTAGTAGTAGTAAGTAGTAAGTTGTATTAGTAGTAATAATTAGTAGTAGTAGTAGTAGTAAGTAATAATAAGTGGTAGTAGTAGTAGTAAGTAGTAGTAAGTAGTAGTAGTAGTAGTAATGGTAATAATCGTCGTCGTTATCGTATCATTATCATTAAACGGATGCAGCCAGCGTGAGTTGAGGGCTATCATTATCGTGATGATGATGATTAAGATAATTATAATGGTGATGATTTTGACAACTGAAAACCCTGACGAGGGATGATTCCTTCTCAACTGTTTATATTTTCATCATTTAACTGTGTAAATTGTATTCTTAAAGTGACTTCATCAAGAACTTAAATAGCTGTGAGAAAGCTTTTTTCTTCTAGCATACAAAATAAAGATGGGGGTGATTATGATAATAACGATGGCAGTCTCGATTAAAATGTTGATGAAGATGATGATGATGATGATAACAACAGTATTATGAAAATGACGGTAATTTGAAAAAGGTCCACTACGATGCTGGAATGGTAAATACAACAAAGGTGATGATGATGATGATGATGATGATGATGATGATGATGATGATGATGAGTAGGAAGAGAGTGATGAAAAGTTTGATTTCGACAGTAATAAATAATATAAGGGCAGTGCTAAGAATCAGCATCTTCCATTTCAGGCATTTTTTTTTCTTTGTTTGCCACTAATAAAATTTGAAAATGATGAGAAGGTCGAAATTTTAATTATAAAGATGGTGGAAGCGATATGATGTTAATGTTGTTATTGCTGTTGCTGCTGCTGATGTTGTTGTTGTTGTTGTTGTTGTTTTTGTTGTTGTTGTTGTTGTTGTTGTCGATGATGACGACGACGACGATGATGATGATGATGATGATAAGATAATGATGATGATGATGATGATGATGATTGTTTTAATGAAAAAAAAATTGATGATGATTTTAATGATGATGACGACGATGGCGATGATAATTTTGGGGTGATAAGAATCAGTTTAGTAAAATGACTATAAGCCTTCAATTTACTTTTTTTTTTCACATATTTCTAATCTCAGATTGCCCTTAAATGCAGGGGAAAAATATTCATGATTATCTTTCTATTGTTGCTTCAAAGTTGTTACCTCGCTGAGCCGGCAGTATAGACAATACATTACCATAAAGGTCGTTTTTATCACCATCACAATCAGAGTCATCGAGTTCATCACTTTATCTAACCCGTCTGCCATTCAGTGGTTTCTGGTAATGTGACTTGGCTTTCTATTCCACTGGTTTCAAAATTCCAACATGAATTTCATTACTACCGTTAATATTGTTATTATTTTTGTTATTAGTACTGAAAAAATGGGAAAATGAGGGGTAAGGGAAAAGGGTGTGATGAGGTGGAAAGAGAGAAGAGCGGTTGGTTTTCATAATGGACCGAAATCTTCGTGACCAAACTGATGAAATTGTGGCAGGAAGAAGCAAATACAAGGGAAGCTACTCTGGAACAAAACAAAAGCTAAG
Source organism: Ellobium chinense (assembly GCA_033807755.1). Taxonomy (NCBI): domain Eukaryota; kingdom Metazoa; phylum Mollusca; class Gastropoda; order Ellobiida; family Ellobiidae; genus Ellobium; species Ellobium chinense. Next base: position 298,659 of record JAWQUT010000206.1, read on the forward strand.
TGATTTTGGAGTGCCATCCCCTCGAACTAATGTTTTGGGTGCTGCGAAAATTTTCCCAAAGTGAATCTCTGTGGTGACAATCACGAAAATGAAAAGCAAAATTCTGCATAGCCTGGTCTTTAAGCCACTGTAGTACCATTCAGGACGTCTTCAGAGACAACATGTGCTACAAATAGAGTGTATGAAGTGCAGCAATACTCCAATAGAAACCGGAGGATGGTCTAATCTGTCGAGAAAGTTTACCACTGTTTACAATGTCTATTATAGCAGAATGAATGCTCCTGATTTGCAAGCCCAAGAGGGGTTGAAATGTGGCATATGTAACAGAGTATATACTAAGAAACATTTATTTGTCAGGCACCTTCATAGCCATGATCAACCTTCTATTTTCCCATGTTCTGAATGTGGAAAAGTCTTTCTCAAGAAATTTGTCCTGAAAACGCACAGGCGCACACATACGGGAGATCGCCCCTTTAAGTGCCCTCACTGTGGTAACTGTTTTCCTACCAGATATCGATTGAAAATCCATGGTCGGCAGCACTCAGGAGAAAAGCCCCACAAATGCTCCCACTGTGAAAAATTCTTTAGATCAGCATCAGGGTTGACACAGCACATCAGAACTCATACAAAGGAATCACCCTTCAGCTGTGCTGAGTGTGGTAGGAAATTTAAGGAAAGAGAAAAGCTGAAGCGACATGAATATATTCATTCTGGAACCAAGCCATTTATGTGTGATCAGTGCCCAGTGGCATTCAGAACTAAAAATAACCTAGTACGGCACTTACGGATTCACACTGGAGAAACTTACAAGTGTCGGCTGTGTCCAAAAGAGTTTGGGGAACTATATGCATTAAAGAAACACCATAGGATTAAGCATGACAAAATCCCGTTTGAAGGACCTGCAGAAAATCAAACACCTTGTGAAGAACTAAAAGTGAATACCAGTAATTCTCAAGACACTAAATCTTCAATGTCAAAATCAAAGACAAGTGCTGTGAAAAAGACTCAGAGTGTCAAAGAAAACATGATGAAAGCAAAAAGAACTCAGGCTGGGAAAATAGGGAAGGCTACCTGTTCTTCTAAACAGCATCCATCAGAAGAAAACTCAGATATTAACAAAGCTGTTATAGAAAAATTGTATTTAGCAATAGGTCAGAGAGATGCTTCTACTGTTATCGATGAAAACGGTTGGCACCGCATTCCTTTACCTGCAGCGAGTGATCTTTTGAGTAGGAATATGGATAAGTGTTGTGCTAATATTCGTGAAGCATCAACTTCAGCCGCTGTTGATCAGCAGCAGAGCCATTGTGGTACAGAAGCAGAGAGTTGCAAGCCAGACGAGGGCTTTTCAAACACAAAAAGTCATAAAGAATTCACCAGAGTCAACGGACATCAGGGAAGGGTAAGTGCCTTGCACCCACTCCAAATGAGGGGGATGTCACTATTTCAAAATATCATGTTCGAGGTATCATATGAAAGCGTAGTGCACATACTTTTACCTGGGGAAGCATTTATTTATTAATTAGTATTATTCTGGCCTGAGATGTGGGGGTTTCTTGTGTACAAGGGCAAAAATAAAAGACAAAGTGCATTTAAAAATCAGAATTGCACTACAGGAGAGTCATCCAGTATACCTCACATAAACTCAGCTTTATCCACAATCACTTTCCTTGAGCCCATAGAATCAGATTTTTTTTGTGTACAGAAATGATTGCACTTTTAGCTCCAATGATTAACACAGTTTCGATAAAATAAGGCCAAGTAACTTTCAGAGCCTTATATTTTGGATCCTGCTTTAGCAATATAAATCTCATGTTGATCAGCCACAAGACAAATGGTTATGTATTGTATCCTTTTTGCTTCTACAATTAGTGAGTGGTTAAGACGTCTGCTTGACATACCGGTACAAGCTTAGATGATGAAGAGAAAGCAAAATAAATATATTGCATGATATATGCTAAGAAAATCAAATACAGCAATGTTGCTGATTTACTGCTGCTAACAGATGCAATTTTTCTATACTGTAAACATCATGCAACAAGTATCTAACTTGACATGAAGTGAAATAAGATATGCCTTCATAATCTACATTAGGCTGTCACTCTATTCAAGATATAACTCATGTTTAGAAGTTGCCTGGAAAAGATATAAAGAATAAAATAGAATAGAGTCTATCATCTTTTTGCCCCAGAATGATTACAAGTGGATTTTCAGCATGGTATTTATATCATCAAGTTAAGCAAGTTTTGCCATTGCTTAGGATGCGATGAAATTAGGTTTATTGTGTATTCCCAGTAATTTCACAATACTTCCAGTACAGTTTTGTTTTCTCTTCTTAATTTTCAGACAACTGGGCCTGTACATAAAGTGACATTAGGTGATAAAGCCCATCATAGATGTTTGAGAAATGCTGAGAAAGTTCCTGGCACAGAAGATAGAAGAAGAGAGTTGACTCATCCTTCCACCATTGAATATTTTCCAAGTTCAGGTTAGTTCATGTCCAACTTTGTGGATTTACAGGTCTTTGTTGAATTTTTCTTTTGAACAAAGTTAGCCTCACATTATTACAATATTTTGGCAGGGCCGTTCCATGGAACTTGTCAGTCAGTTACTAGAAGTAAAGTTTTATTATGTGGGGTGTTGGCCAGCATTTATTTACAGGAATGCTTTAGGCAGCAGCCATATGTCAATCTGAAAATGTACTAGCATGACTTCAGTGTAGCTGACTGTTGGAATAACCGACAGAACAATTTCGATGCAGTGGCCCAACATATAATTAGTGTTGCAGCAGTCAGATGCACATAGGCTGTGAATTCACTTTCATGTAGTCTCTCTTGGACTAAACCCACATTGATAAGCTGAGAATAAAGCTGGAGTTTCTCATTAAGCTATATTTATTCATGAACCGAGGTCATGCTTACTTATTGAATTTACAATATATTACATAAGATAAGACATGGCCCATTCCCAGAGATTGCAACACACATGCTGCACAGCTTATCACCAGAACTAGATTGGAGTTGATTTCTCTGCAAAATGGTATAGCTAAATGCTGTTAGATTCACTTTCTGATTTAAAAGTGATGATCTGAGGACAATTGTCACCGTGCGATAGCACCAGTTGTTTGACACCAGATTTCACCCACATCTGTTACATATCTTTTATGCATGATTGTACATGGGCATTTCTGGATCTTCGGCCTAGAAGAGAAGTTACTTCATTTTACATTAAATTGTGCTATTAATTCCTAATAGTTCCGCTATAAAACAGAAAATCCCTAAAAGTTCATATTCAATCTTGCTTTAAGTTATCTAAGAGGCATGGGTGAAACTGGTGTCAGATACCTGTCCTGTTGCAAGGAACAATTGTTCTATGATCAGCACTCTTAATGAAGAAAAGTACACCATTCAGCACTTTGGTGTGTAAATTTGCAAAAAAATTCCAGTGCGCTTCTGATGATTTGTTGCACACCATGTTATCTGTGTTATAATCTCTGGGAAGGGGGAGTGTCTTCCCTTATTTGCCAGGCATATGAGAACTGTTGTTCAGTGGCAGAGAGGCTTATGATAGAAATGAGTATGTAATTTTGTCACTTGTTTGGCTACAAGATTAAATAAACTGAACTGAGTTGCATAGCAACGATAACATAGCAACATTTAGATGTTGTTTTTATTCAGGAATAAGTAGAACTTTATTAGGCTCAGGTGGTACAAAGAAACATGTGAGCATTACATATTATGATAAGCATTGTAAGGAGGAATGGTCATGTGAGTATAAGTTTCCAATTATGATGCTACTGACAAGTGATCAGAGAGTGCATATGATTTTGTGGTTTATAACGATTAAGTACAATTTTGGTAGCTTCATAAGTGTTTCCATCTTGTACTGGCATGAGTTCTTTATACTTTATTATTTTATACCTCATAATAATAGGTTTATATGTTATAATATTTTCATTTTTCAGATCAAGCACAAGAAAGTCATTACAGACAAGAACCAACAGATAAGTCATATGTTAGTGGCACATCTTGTGATCCAGGACCAGCCACATATGCCCCAGAGTCCCACCACAACAACCTCCAGATAGATTCTGAGTTCCATAATCCCCACAGTGGCACAGGCATCTGCCGGGGTCATGACAGCTATCCTGAAAGACTCTGCGCTCAGCCTCATTATCACCATCATCTTCAACATCAGCAGCTAGGAAAGCCACAGCATCAGCCACAGCATCAGCATAGACCACCACAACATCATCATCACTCTGTGGGTTATCATGGTGTATTCGGATCCAGCTTCTCACATATGTCAGAAAGTATGGCAACACTACCAGACTTCTGTTTGCCTCATCACGACCATGATGAGCAGTATACCTGCTCAGATCAGTTCCATCACAGTCATTACTATAACATTCACGAGCATAGTCGACACCAGTATGACTGTAGGTCCACCCAAGAGAGAAGAGTGTGCCCTAGCAGAGGCAGAGACATTCAACACCAGCAACATCTGGGGCTAGACTCAGCCCCACAGCACTCCTCTAATCTACCTTTGCACTGTGTGCCTCATGCATATCAACAGTTCTCATCCTGTGACTTCCAGGAGCCACCAAGGTCTTTCACAGCCCAAACTCAATTCATGTGCTCATCACAAAATGAACGTGATTCAGAATCACTACTTTCAGGCAAAGAATCCTCCTTGTTAGCCCAAGGTATGTTGTCACCAGCTGCAAATTTAAGTCATCCATCAGAAGATCTGCAAAAATCAACAGGCAACACTGCCAAATCCTCTGCGGCTCGTATGTCGTCACATCAGTTACTGTCACTACAGAAATACCAGTCCAAGCCAGTCCCTTCTATTAAAGTTGCACCACGTCATGGAGGCAGTGTTGTTCATCACAAACCAGATCCTGTCTCTGTTGAGCGATCCATTCCTGTGGATGACCACAATATCCATTTCAATAAATGGCCTCCTTATTTTCAGCCTCAACATTCACAGCAAAACCTTCATCAGGCTATCATGCACCATTCTTTTACTGACAGTTCAAGTACTGTTCGGGCTGAAGCACCAGTACATTTTGAAGCACACAGGGATCCTTCAGCAGGTCATTCTCAGATGACCACAGACCCTGAATATTTGCAAAAGCCATCTTTGCAGCAAGGCACTGTCAACGGAGAAACAGTAAGCCTCTCCAAAGTAGTACAATTTCATCAGGATGCAGCATATTCATCAAAATGTAGCAATAGCAGTATCAATTCTGTTACACCATCTGCAGCTAGAGTGCAGCATGGAAATAGTTTAGTTCCACAAACTCAGCAAGCCTCAGTTTCTCAGCACAAATATTCAGCACAAGAGGGGCATGCTAGGCAGATACAAACAGCACTAGGGTATAAAGATAAATCCAGTAAGGATCATAAAACACCAGTCCCTTTGTCAGGTCAGTCACTTTATAATCAGACTGCATCTAAGGCAGATGTTAAGGAAAATTTGTGTAGCAGCTTGCTCAGGAATGTCATAGGGGAATCACAATATAAAGAGAAATCTCTCTCAGTTTCTTCAACACAGTTTCTGGATACCACAGGGTCACAAGATACAATGACGTCAGGTTGTATGGCCAGATCACATGACACATCAGCATCACATGACAAGACAGAGTCACATGATCAGCTCAAACGAACAGTTGGATCCAGTTCCATTAATGATATAATCCATCAGGATGTGAAAGGAAATGAAGAGTTTGCTGCTGAGCTTGTTGGTGAAAATGAAGACAGCATTGAAGCTGACAGTATAGGAGAAGAGACGATGGAGGAGATGGATGAAATTCAGTTTGAGAAAGAAAAATGTGATATAAAGCAGATTAATGAGAACTGGGCATTAAAACGAGATGATGAGGATAACAATATCCTCGTACAAAAGCATAAGGATCTTAAGAACAGTGAACGAGAAGGAGATGTAAAAGTGATAAGAAAGAAAGGTTCGGATGATACCAAGGGTGGGACAAAGACAAAATCAGCAATGGCAAAGATTGAAATAAGACCAAGAAGAACAGAATGTGTTTCCAGATATAGGAATTTGGCATCACATCATAAATTCAGCCGAAAAAGCACTGACAGTCATGTTAAAGTGTCATCCAGAAAGATAGATGGTGCAATTTCAGAACCAAGTTTTAAAACTACACATTCTAAGAATGGCATTGAAATAGAGAATAATATTAATATTAAGGCTGATGGTAGTGCTTCACCAAGTTTGCAAAGAAATAAACAGTCTGTTGTAGTTAGGAAGGACGTGAGAAAATCAGTTGGGAAGATTGGTAGGTGTGTATCAGAGGCAGACAAATTTCATAGAAAGGCCAGTAAGAATAAGACATCAAAGAGAGCAACCAATGCACAGACTTTGAGACAGAGAATGAATAAAACTCAAAAGGCCCAAGGCAATTGTCAAATAAACCCACAGATAGCAAACAAGATTAGTTCTTTCACACACAGTCCTCATGAGGTGACAAATGCCCAAGACAGCAGTGAAAACAGGAAACTGACAACTCAGATGTCTGTGGAGGAAGAGCGTAGAGCTGAATTTGTGAGAAAAAATTGCATCGTAGATCATGCCTACAAGATCTACAAATGTCTGATGTGTGGGAAGAGATACAAAGATGGGAGTCAGGTCAGAAATCATGTCTTCACAAGCCACTTTGACGGCTTGAGAAAGAAATGTTCAATCTGTGGCAAGCTGTTCCCACACAAAAGTGGTCTTACTCGCCATCTGAAGACACATGCAGCCCAAAAGCCTTTTCCTTGTAGCCAGTGTCCACAGGCCTTCACAGCCCAGAAGTTCTTAGATAATCATCTCAAGCGACATAACCGGCCAGCACCGTGTTTTACATGTAGCGAGTGTGGTAAGACTTTCCCCAGATGCTGCCAGCTGAAGGTTCACAGTCGAACACATTCAGGGGAGAAGCCTTACAAATGTTCTTATTGTTCACTGCATTTTGCAACTAGTTTTCAGGTAAGACTGCATGAGAGGGTTCACACCAATGCACGCCCCTACCAGTGCCCAGAATGCCAAAAATGCTTCAAAGCTTCCAAAAATTTAGCACTTCATTTGAGACGGCACACTAATGACAGACGGTACCTCTGCGCAACCTGTGGAGCTGCATTCTACGAACTGAGTAAATTGCAAGCACATTCCAGGGTCCATACGGGTTTGAGGCCATTTATGTGTGATAAATGTCCAAAGGCTTACAAGGGGAGGAGTCTTCTGGTGCGACACATGCGCTTTCACACTGGTGATACTTTCAAATGCAAAATATGTTCCAAAGCTTTTGGTGAGCAGTGGATATTGAGGACGCACATTCAGAAATGTCATGCAGGGTCTTAGGCTTCTGCTGCAACATTACAGTCACATTAACTTATTAACTTTCAGGAATTTGATACCCTGAAACCCCAGGCCAAGGGAAACTGACAAACTGAAGAAAATTAAAACCTAAAGACTAGCACTTGATGAAAGTTATCCACTGAAATTTCATTGTAATCTCCCTTTGACTCTTTGCCAGGCTTGTTTCCTAAAGCATTATTTCCATAGCCATATATACAGCAATAAATAAATGGTATTTTGAATGGCATTAGCACACACAATGGGTTTGAATCAGCAGCATGCACTGGCAAGTATTGTTGGATTGAATAGGTTAAGTTGCCTTTTCATATGAAATGAGAATGAATTTCTTTTTTTGTCACATTATCCTTGGTAATATATAATATCACATTCCACAAATGTAAAGTCTGCAGAAAAATACAATCCCATTCAAGTCTCTGATTAGCAGCTTAAAGAGACCAGATTTCTCATAAAGTGTTTTGAGCTCTTACATGATATATGATAATGTCCTCAAGATTGGCTTAAAATTTTCCAACGAACAATAGGCAATTTGTAAATTTGACTGGTTTGTGAGATATCATCATACTCATTCCATATTTGCCTGAGTCAATATTTGAGGTTTTGAGAAAATTTAGCGTTCCCAACCTGAAGCTCAAAGTAAAACAAAGAGTCAGATGTTTTAGCTGGAAAAACTGGAATATACACTGAAACCTCGTTATACCGCCAAGTAAGGGGCAAACAGAAAAATGGCGGTATAACGAGAATGGCGGTACAACGAAAATACCATGTAGAACAAGGGAAATGTGTAATTTACCAACATTGGACCGGCTAACATGTCTAAAATAATGAGTTATCTCCCTTTAAAACAATAGAGTTAAAATTAAAACCAAGCAAGAACTAAGGATTGGAAGCGTTTGTGTCAAGTTGGAGAATGATAAGAAAAGAAGTTGACTACTACACATTACACATCCGGGTCGGAGAATCACACGAGCGCTAGGCCTACGTCATAGATCAATGTGTGCTGTTTGCATCGTACCCCGCGACCAGTGCGAACCAGTTGAAGCATCACCTCGCGCGCGCTTACGTTCGTTCGCAAACTCTCTAGGCCTATTGAGCGAGAGGAGATTGAACTGTGACCCGCCTTTCCCACTGCATGCCCCATCAGTAGGCCTATCAGGACTTCGCTTCCAAAAAGCGAAGAGTGTGTAGTAGGATTGGTGTTTGAGTAACAAGCACAGACTGTGGTGTCAAGTGATGTTCCGTCTGTTAGCTGGATTTAGGTAGAGGTGGGGAGTGGGGTGTGGGGGTTAAATTTATGTTGGCGGTATAACGAGCAATATTTACTATACTCAAGTTATGAATGTAACAGTTAAACTGTTGGCGGATGGCGGTATAACGAGATTTTTAGTGACTTTGTATAGGTGTCAGATCCGTTCCACGGCGAAAAGCTGGCGGTATGCGGGAATGGCGGTATAACGGGTGGCGGTATAGCGAGGTTTCACTGTAATAACGAGTCAAAACCTACATATGCTTGAATTGGAAAAAGAAGATAAACGGAAGATCATAGTAGTCTGAACAATTCGGAACATCAAAAAATGGCTTAGGCAAATAAGGAATGAGATGATGATATGACTTTTTACATATTACTTTATATTATTATAGTATATCTAATGAAATCAGCAAGGCTGTGATCAACTAGTGTCTTAATTTTTCTTTTTTCATTTTCATATTCTTTGTCTAGACATTAGTTTCAAAGTTGGGTTACCTCAGTGCTATAGGCAGCATATCATTAATGAACAGTGACTGCATGGTATTTATTTACTGTATGTGCTTGAGGCATCAAATAATATATATTTTAGTGTGCACAAAGCTGATTGGTGGTTCATGTCCATAGTGCGTGTACATGAGTAGTTTTATATTATAACATTGTAATGAGAAAGGGTCTTGATTAGAAAGAGATAGAGACGAAGGCTGGGCTGATATCACCATAGGTATGTCACAGTAGTGAGAGCACTATCTACGTCTGTGTTATTCCACAAATGTTACTCACACTTCAGTTGCACACAGACACTCGGTCCTGTGATGACATGGATGAGCGACCATCTGCGTCTGAGGCAAACATCACATCCATGGTATAGAATAGAGGTAAATAGTTCTTTCGCTTCTATGCCATACCAGAGACATTATGGTGATAAATATAATATATGTATGTATGATGTATGTGTGTGCTTGTGCGTGCGCATGCATGTGCGTGTATGGTTGGGTTTATTTTATTTGCCGCACACAGTTACTTGTTGCCTGCAAAAGATACATAGGGCCTACACATTTTGTCAGGTTTTTTCCATACTGTTATAAATTTCAGTATATTTTGTATTGCTCACTTGTGTATTTAAAACAGTATATGAGCTAAATGAACTTCTATTATTGTTGCTGTTATTTTTTTAAACAAGAACATTTCTTACAGCAAAATGCTGTAATTGCAGATCGTATGCATATCACACTGAAATGAAATTCATCTTCTAGAACCAGCCAGCCAGCCAGGACAAACAATCTCATATTTGCATTGCCCTGAGCATGGCCTCCACAAGATGAATGACTGAGTGGTGCTTATAGTTACTGGTAAACAGCTACACATTTGTTATGACTGGAGAATTGAACTGCAAAGTTTTAAAAAAAAAATTGGTCCAGTTCAACCATGTAGAGAGGTTTTCAGCTTTTCAGAGACTATAAGACTGGCATATTTCATTGTACACTATCTTTAAGAAGGCATGATAAAAGATTAGCATGTATTTCAAGCAGTTCAAAGGAAAGCTGATGATACATGTCCAGTATGAAGGTGGTAATGTGTCATTACTCCCACCTTTTGTATTTATAAATCTTTGCCCATATACTGTGCAACGTGGTCTTGGCCTCTGAAAGATAAGCATGGAGTTTTGTTTTTCCTCTCGTACAAGACTTCAATATCCAACTCAGTTTAGTACATGCAATTGTAGGGAGATATTGAAAAAAGGAAAACCACTAAAAATGGAAGTGGAATTTCTGCTGGTTACAGTGGTACACTACTTCTGCATTTTGTTCATGTTTTTGTGTAACATTTTAATCCACAAAGTCTGCCAAACATTATTGGAAAGTATCAAGACAACCAGATGAGCTCTAGTGATGGAGATGATGATGATGAAGATGATGATGATAGTGATCATGATGATGATAATAGCAATAATGATGATGATGGTAGTGCAGTGATTGTGCAGGGAGGGAAGGGCAGTTGATAGTTGATGATGTGCCTTTTGTTAATGAATGGTCATCATGAAAATACTGGATATCTTCTAATGGTATTTAGTATATATATGCAAAGTCTGATATCATTTTGTTGAGACAGTTAGCCCAGTTCTCAAGAATCGACTAGTTTTATGGAAGAATAATGTTCTTTATTTCAGCAAACTATTTTTAGTGTGAGATGTGTGGCTTAGCCGAGACCGGTATAATACTGACAAGGAATTTTACATTTTTAATTTTGAAATATTGTAGATGATGGTCATACAGACATTACTAATGCTCATGGTGGTTTTATAAGTAGATTGTGTCTGTACACATCGGAGGTCCTATCTAAGTAATCCAGTAGATTCCAAATGAGCATATTTGGGTGAATGCTACAATGGAATCTATTGGATTACTACGAAAGGACCTTCGATAAGTACAGACACAATCTACTTATAAAACCGCCATGAGCAAATTTTCATTTTAAGCTGTTAAAGTGATTGATCACAGGATATATAGTGTTTGTGGACAGCTTATATTAAGTTATATCAGCACGGATTACGGATTACGTACTATGTACTGGATCAGAAAATGTGTCAACACATGGCAGTGAATTATTAACAAAAAACAAAGTGGTCTTCATTGTTTATTTTATTTCAAGATATAGTCTAATTTAGCATAGATGTAAAAATAATATCTTTCATAATATCTAACATTCATCCCTCTGTTGCCAGCATAGAGACATGCAAAACATTTCAAAGGGCAATCGTGTCATTAATTTGCTGATGGCTATGTGATCTGCAGTAACGTAAACTGTCCTTTGAATGTGACAGAATTAGTAGTGAAGTCATATTTATGATTGCAGCAGCCCTCAGTAAACATTAATCCAAACCGAAGAACAAACAAATATAATAACATCATCCTTGTTCTGTGGTATAAGTTACAGTTGGATCGTTCAGGTCACAATAAATGTACATCTACGAGGTCTGTCTCAGAATAAAGTTTCCCTCCCCTATAAATTCAAAGGTACGCAACCTACAGCCACCAAATTTTGTGACTTAATGACGTCATATCTTAAGAAATCTCGATGCCAAATTTCAAGTGCTTTGGTGAATGTGTCATAGAGTTGTGACGTGTCACTTTTGGTGTACTTGTGCACTTTGTCCAAGGTAAATCCGAGGAAAATGGCAGAGTGTCACGAGGTCAGGAAAGCAAGCAGAAGTATTGCAGTCTGATGCCTCGTAACAAATTAAAGAAAGATTAATTTTTTTCCAGGCTGCTAATCAAAGGCACGAACAGAACAAGCTTGGTTAGCTACAAACTACAAGTTTATTAACTATAAAGTACGAAATAAACGAGATCTGCATGTGTGTCTGCACGATGTGGGTGTTTGCATGTGTTGTAATAAAAAGGCTGCACAAGAAAACAAAATCAGACCGGCAGAACTTTAAACGATCAAGCCTAGGGCCTGGCTCGGCCTGTTCTCAAATATGCATATATATATATATATA
>JAWQUT010000206.1:320318-330951 GCA_033807755.1 Ellobium chinense
GGGGGGGGCAGAAGGGTTACACTGCACTGTGACGACTAGCAATAAGTTTATTATAGATTTGATTTATAGGATTGTATAATATGATATATACTGTTTTGTTTAGCATATTATGAATGAGATGTGTAAAACTCTATGGCATTGTAAACCTATTTCCATACCGGGTCCACCCTATTTTCATGTTATTTTTTCATTTACAGTTGAACTACACCAGAGGTGTGCAATGGCTACAGAGCAGCAGGGTACCAAATATTTTGATACTTATCAAAGTTACTGCTTTGTGTCTTTAGAGCTGACTTTAATTTCTGGGACAAGATGATAGTGGCCTTGGTAATAAGTACTGACCAATCTTTGTCATCACCACTCTTCTGGAGTATAGAAAATGTTGCGATTATCCAATGACGTGTGCATAGATATGCAGCATAATGTTATCTGTGAAATGTTGCCAGTAAGTGGAAGATGCTGTATAGATGAATACGCAGAGCCAAGTGGAGTAACAGTTGCAGAATTCCCACAGTCAGATGTCGAACATACTGAGTTGTTATTTTAAAAGAACGAATGCCACATTTTATCCAAATGGGGATGTTAATGCAGCTCCATACATATCTAATTATCTCTTTTGTGTCAATATCCTAGAGAATAAGAGAGATATTCATGTTTTTTTTAATATTGTTCATCAGGCTTCCCTTAACGACTATTACAAAAAGCAAGTTTAGCGGGAGGGGGCTGTCCTGAAAATTTTCGAAAGTGGATATACGTTATTTTGAAATAAAACTCCCAGTATAAATGATTCGTCTAAGGAATCATAACGGCGTAATTCGTGGAATTTGAAATCTTTCATAACAAGCTTAATGCCAGCGAAATCTGAGCGTGTGAAAGGAACAGGTCTTTCTTGCATGTGCCAGCAGTTCGTTATTCAACGGTGAAAGGCACCCGCAGGCTAGAACCGATTCTTAAGTAATAATACTGAACTCCAAAGATTTTGGTTTTATTCTAAGGCCCAAAGCTTACTGGATTCTAGACTGAACGGTCCGTGTGAAAGCAACTGGTCTTTCTTTCATATTTCAGCAATTCATTTTAACGGAGGAAGGCACCACAAGAGAGCAAATTCTTAAGAATATAAATATATTGCAATGATTTTGGTTTCATTGTAAGGGTTCAAGCTTACTGCATTCTGGACTGAACAGCACGTGTGAAAGAATAGGTCTTTCATGCTTTGATTCCCTTAATTCATTACTCAAAAGAGAAAGGCACCATTAAAGAGCAGATTATTTAGTAATAATAGGCCCACCGTATTGTAATTAATTTTGATTTTTCACTCTAAAAGGTCCAAACCCACTGGATTCTGAACTGCACGGTCCATGTGTCTTTTGTGCATTGTTTCCAACAATTTATAGTTCTGTGGAGGAAGACACCAAAAAAAGTCATTTCAGTTCAAGTTCAGTCACGAAATAAAAAAGACCCTAAGATGAAGTTTTGCTCAGTTTCATGAAAGTTGAGCAGTCTTGATTTCAGATTAGATCAGTTCCTGATAGTTGTTGGTTTTTTTTTTTAATTGGCATTCTCTTCTGATTTCAGAAAAAGATGTGAACTGAACTGAAACTGAAATGTAGATAGAATATTGAAGTTCAGATCAAGCCCCCAAAATAGCCACAGTTCAGATGCAGATCAGCTCGTCCATAATAGCAGTGTAGTTATTACGCTCAGATCAAGTTCATCAGCTTGGCTTGATTTACAGGTATGAAGATGCATTTTGGTATGCAATTTTAAACAGTCCCTAGAAAATAAGAAAATTGGTCATGGGAAGAGAAGGAAGGAGTTGGGTTTGAATTTGAAAGGCTTAGATAGATGTAGATACAGTTTAGACTCAGAATAGGTGAGGTTTAGCCACTCAAGTATAAACTGGTTGTTGCTAGGTGGGTAAGGTTGCCATGTTTACTGTTTGAAAAGGCCTGAAATATTAGGTGCCTTGATTCACTGCCTAAATTCTCAAAATTTAAGTGGTTTATGGGCATTTTTTTCTGTGTCGAGATTTGGAGTTAAACAATATGTGTGGAAAGTATTTTGACATGGGACCCCTGGAACAGTTAATGAGGGTTGTAAAATCTTATATAGCCTACAGTGACAAAAACATTGGCATCTTCATTCCTAAATTTCAGAAAAGAGGACCCCAAAAAAAGGTCCCGGCATCGTGACTTGACATGATGTGACGTGACGTGTTCGGGTGCGGTGAGTTCATACTCTCACATCCTTCCAGCGTCGTCACAGCACGCAGGCTCCACGTTATGTTCCCACATATCTTCTTAGTTTCTCAACAGACTTCAACAAGAGTTGAGATAGTGGGGCAAGCGTTTTTATTTATTCGGATCTTGCGGTATGAAGATGCCAGTCCTATATAATAAAGGGGTATGCAACGGAATAAGGTCTGCAGAGCTTTGGCAAAGACGAATTTGGGAACTTCAATGCTGGGTTGTGGATAGATCAAGGGGCATAAATCTAGACGAGTCAAATTATCAAGAATTATATTTCCCTTGATTGATTTCCAAAGTACGCCTATTTTACGTGGTCCCTATAAAATCAGAAACTTGGTCAGGGATGGGATTTTAATTTTAAAGGCATAAGATTCAGAATAGGTTTAAGAGGGGATGGGGGTGGAGTGGAGGTGGCGGGAGGGTGCCATTCAAGTGGTAACTGTGGTTATTGCTTGATACGCAAGGTGACCATTTTTACCGTATGATAAGACTTTGAATTACAGGTAGTCTTAGCTGGCATATACAGCAGTAGATGCTGTTGTTGTCGTCGTTATTGTTTTTGGAGGTAGTGATGGTGGTGATAGTGGCGATAGTGGGTGGTGGTTAATAATGATGATGATGATGATAAGATCATGATTAGATGATGATGATGATGATGATGATGATGATGACAATGATGATGATGATGATGATGATGATGAAATGTTTTAATGTTTTTATCTTTGTAATATTAAAGTAAATTTCTTAATTCTTCCTGGTATGGCCAGAACTTTTTTTTTTAAATTTTTTTTTTTTTACATTTGTTTCAAACGACGATGATGATGATAGACTAATAATAATCATCATCATCTTCTTGAAAAAGTTTTTAACATGAAACGTTGACCATTTTGTTAATAAATTCATTATACATTTTTCAGAAAGTTTTGTGTCATTGGGCAGAATCATATTTAGTTTTAATGATGATGATGATGATGATGATATAAATAAATTAACCTTTTTCATCTGTGAAGACTTACCTTTTTACGTCTGTTTTAAAGTTCTTAATTTTTTAAAATTCTTAATCGATGATGATGATGATGATGACGGTGGTGGTGGTGGTGATGCAATTCAGGATGTTTCCTTTGATGCTGCTGTCAGTAAATTTGTCAGATGGAGCATTTCATATTCACTGGGTTGTGATGTGTGCTTTAAAATGATATTTGAAGTCGGCATGTTATGGAGGTAAAGTAAGTTTCTCCCTGTTCTGCTCCTTGAATTTGCTTAGAAGAAAACTTTCATGATCTCAAAGGGACACTGAAAAATGGGTACCTGGCTACAGGCTGTGGAAGATATTATAACAATGCTAGCAATCAGCTCCTTAATGTGGGTGTGTCACTATATGCTCTCCATGAAGTTGAAGACGTTTTAGAATAATCCGAGCTGCTTGGGTAATAGCAATATGAAGTCGTGTGAGCGGGTAGTAGCCTACATATGAGCGACACCTTTAACTGATTTTTTTTTTTATCATGTCAAACTGGGTAGTCCAGTTTCAAGTTTACTTCATAACACATAGACTACTTGTCATAAAGACTTATTTCTATTAAGGCGAAAATAACAGTAGGACTATAGATCTGAATTTATTGTCGGTCGGTCGGTCGGTCGGTCGGTCGGTCACTTTGTTAATTGGATGGGTGAGTATGTATAGTCCTTTAAAGTTGTTGTCCTAATCGGAGACTTCGAAATAATCAAAAAAATAATTTCTCTACATGAAGAACATCAGGCAAGAGTTAAATATTATGTCAAAGAGCGTGTATATTATCTAGTATACACAATATTTAGTTGTATCAGTTAGCCTTTATATCTAAATGGATGGAGTGCCATTACTTAAATTTCCAGAGAGATAACTCATGAAATTCAAATCTACGCGCTTGCACGCACTAGTTTACTTCCCTTTGGCTGAACACCTGCACTTTCTTGTATTCCTCACTGCCAACACTGTTATGAAACTTTTCTTTCCTGTGATTTTCAGAGCTGAGCTGAGCTGCAAAAATCTAACATTATGTAGTAGTAACACAGAGCAGGCTGCATCATTCAATAGCTTTCTCAGCTCCCTCTCGTTTTATGCTTACATGTGCTGTTCACACAAAATGGTCTGAAATTAGCCTTCACTAACTATAACCAGACATCCCATAATATACCCATAACAAGGATGAAGGTATGAAGATGCCAATAGCACCTGGCATTTTGATATGCAATTTTAGATATTCCCTATAAAATCAGTAAACTGGCCATGGGGAGGGGGGAAAGGGGATGGATTTTAATTTCAAAGGCTTAGATAGGTGCAAATACATGTGTAGACTCAGAATAGGTGAGGTTTAGCCACTTAAGTAGAAAATTTGTGGTTGTTGCTGGGTGGGTAAGGTTAACCTGTTTACTGAGTGAAAACGCCTACATTATTAGGTAGTCTGCTTCACTGCCTAAGTTCTCAAAAGCTAACTGATTGAAGGGTATTTTTCTTTGTGTGAAAATTTGGAGGAAAAGCTATACCACATGTTTGGAAAGTATTTTGGCATGGGACCCCTGGATAAGTTAATGAGAGGTGTAAAACCTAATATAGCAAACAGTGAAAAAAACATTGGGATCTTTATACCATCAGTGTGCTGATTACATAAAATGAATGACCGTGCTTTCCCCCAAGCCATCTAAGCCTGTTGTAAAGCTATGGTGTAAACAACACCCACAGTAGGCTTACGTGGTTTGATTCTGCTTTCAGTTTAGAAGCCCTCAGCCAGCCACGCTACATAAATACAATGGGACATATTATATGAAGCAGCATACTCATACAACAATTTCGAATCTCATGAACTAGAAGAAAATTCGCTTATTGCAGTTCTCTGGTCTCCGGTTCTCTTGTTATATATTTCAGATTCTAACCACGAATACCAACATTTCACAGACTAAAAACAAAGAAACAAACAAACAAGCATGACATAGTTACCTAACATTTGTGTCTGGGAGATCCCACTGTACGTCTGTCCCCCCCAGAAAATTGCGGTTGCAAATTATTGCAATTTTTTACGTTTTTTGAGGCCTTGTTGCAATTATGCAAATTTCCGCCAAATTTAGACATTTTCTGCAAATGTGGTGCAAATTTTGCTGATTTGGGCCAAACAGTGCACTTTTTCTGCCAGTGTCGCGATACTGCGTGAACAGGAATAAGAACATGTGTTTTATTTCTACATTTTTGCAACATGTCAGTAGTAAACGATGCAACGTGGTGGTAAATATAATGAAGTTACGATGCTATTTTTGAACCATTTTTGACATTTTGGTGCAATTTTTACCACTTTTTGCATGCAAATTATGCAAGTTTTGGTGCAAATTTCGGGGGTTTGAAATGCAATTTTCCGCAGGGACAGATATGCATGATGATGAAATAAAGATTGAAAGGAAAAATTATATTGTAGGTATTTTGGCCTCAGTGAGCGAATGATTCTGAATGTAAAATTTTATATTATTCATTTATTATTTATTGTATATGAATTAGATCTTTTTAATAAGTGAGCACGGATGATTTGCATACAGCCGGTAAAAGAGTGAGAGAGAGGGAGAGGCAGGGAAAGAAAGAGAGAGAATAAAGATGCATGAATCCTTNGGATGTGTGTGCGTGCGTGCGTGCGTGCGTGCGTGCGTGCGTGCGTGCGTGCGTGCGTGCGGTAGTTATGTGACGAAGGAGAAAGAATGAGATCTTGAGTGAGAGAGAAAAAGAGAAAAGCTGGAAAACAGGCAGAATTGAAGACAGATAGAGAAACAGACAGAGAGACAGATACACATATGCGCGCGCGCACACACACACACACACACACACACACACACACACACAGACGACGAGAGAGGGAGGGAGAGATATTTAGGGACCGGGATTTTGTTTGATTAGTATGTTTATGAATTGTTATAATTATGTATTGTGACTGACCATTGATATAACTAAAATAAATTGGATGACAACATGAGGAAACTGCGGACGTTCACAGTGATAACAATAAAGACAGTGACAATAGTCTGTAAGTACTGACATTTAGAGACTGACATTGGCAGAGGGTTGCACTTTTTACTGCTGAAAGTGAGAGGACAGAAAGCGAAAACAAACAACAAACAAAAAAAAAAAACCACAGTGCTAAATTTTAAATAATTCAGAAATCACATCCTGTAGGAAGAGTAAGGAATTGCAGATTATACTCTAGGTTGCAGGAGCCTAAATGATGCAAAATAGCAGGGTATTACACCTTTAAACAATTTGTGTAAAAATAATTGTATAACCCGAAACCACATCGCAAAAGTGCTGAAATGCAGCCCTGAATTTGTTAAAAATATTTGTTGCAAGCGGCGTTTCCTAGTAGCAAGCGGATGTCGTTTGTGTGGGGCTAGACTCTGCAAAAGAAAGCAATTTTAATTAACCCCTTTTTCTTTAAATCAAACGCGAAGAATCTACATGAAGGACCCCCACTGTAAACCTGCATATAATTTCAGTACGCGGTGACTCCTGACCTTCGAACTAGTCTCGGAACGTTCCTGTGATTCAAAGAGATTTTGTTGTTGTTGTTGTTGTTGCTCTTGTTGTTGTTGCTCTTCTTCTCCTTCTTGGTGGTGGTGGTGGTGGTGGTGGTGGTGGTGTTTTCAAAGACCCATCGAAGCCTTATAATTTAGCTCCTGCAACCGCTTGGATATAATATGGGATAAGACTAATTTAGGCTTTAGATAAACAGGAATGACTACAAGTTTCACTACTAATTGTAATTTGTTTATCTCATGGACATCAATGGATAAATCAAGAGATGTATGTATTTGCCCTGAAGTTACTTTACTTTCTAAATCACATATTTGGCTTTCTTTTTCTTTCGGTAAAACATGGGATACAGATATGACCTTTTTTTTTAAACTGAGAAATATAATTATACCAAGTACTAATGTCTGTGGTCAAAATTTTAAAAAAAAAAAAAAAGCAGCAGAGATCAGAGATATATTTTATGTAATGTCGCATTGGACATAACACAGAGTTGTCTGATGACGTTCATTTAAGCTTGGTATCACTCCATGACGTCTAGGTGGAGTTGTTGCCTCCTGACCCTTTGTACCATTCATGAGCCTTGTCAATACCCCGTACTATCAATTCTGATGCCACGTTAGCTGCTACGTTTGTTCCGAAGTCCCGTGCCCCCTGTTGAGTGAAGTGGATGAAACAAGACAACGATACAATTTCTAGAAAAATAGACCGTCACCTGTAACCGTATTTTCAAAGTCTTCTACTTTTATTGACAAACTTCGGCAAATTATAATTGAAAATCGTCGCGTTTCAGGTCTGCGGCACCTTGCAGTTATATTATTATAATAATGGTAATGATAAAACGAAAATGTCAATCGATATTTTTTTTTTGTACCAGAGGCTAGAGACCCTCTTCAAACAGTTTATTTATACGGTTTTGAAAGTACGAACTAACAAACAACAACAATCAAATTTCTCCAGGTTCTCTATAGTTCATCGCACGTCTTGCAGTCAGTCAAAATAAGGCTTATGTTGCTAAACAGGATCTGAGATATCAGACTTTGCTTGTTGCGGAAATCAAGCGTAAAACAATTTATGCAGACAAAAACAGGGATTTTATTGGCAAAATCTTAGAAATTCCATGTAGATAAATTTGCGGTTTTGTGAGGAATATCAGATGATACATTATGTAGTATCAAAATTGTTTCACTGTGGCGATTTCCTCCAAGTTTATTATTTTGGTTTGGTTTTTTTTTTTGTATTATGAGATGATCCCTTTCAACTTAAAACAACGATATCTAGGACTACGGAGGTATAAAAAACTAGAATTACCGAGCCAGATCCACTTCCACCGCTCTTGCTGCCTCCACCGCTCTTGCTGCCTCCACCGCTCTTGCTGCCTCCACCGGCTGCCTCCACCGCTCTTGCTGCCTCCACCGCCCTTGCCGCTCCCGCTATCGGTTCTGTGGATACATTTAGACACGCTATATCATAGTTTCCAAAAGACGATAGAGATCCAATATATTAGCTGCATTATTATTATATTATTATGTCCATGGCAGGGAACCAATATTATATTGGCAACACGCAGCACATGAAAATAAAGCAATATGTTTATTGTAGTTCGATAATGAAATCAGCCCCCGCATTTAAGGAAGTGGCAGCAGGGTGCTTCAGAAAACTGCTCGCTAAAACAGTCCAAAGATCTCGAGCGATCTGTTTTTAGTCGTGGCATCCGGGTCCCAGACGGTAGCTGGTGATAACCTTCCTGCATGGATAAAAGGTCAGATCGGTGCTGATATCTTTGGTGTTGACCATTAGGCTGCTAATGGTAACCTAGAATATAGAAGATTCCTCATCTAATGCGGAACAAGCATTGTGCTTAGGGTAGTCTACCTGCCACTTTGAAATAGGAGAGAATATCGGAAAAGAGTATATGTTTCTCCCTTTTCCAAAGCTTTAGAAATTTTCGAAATACCAGTAGACTAAATTTAAATCATGCAGTCAGTAGCTTTTTAGTAATGTTGCTGCAGATAATAGCTTTTTAGTACTGTTGCTGCAGTCAATAGCTTTTTAGTAATGTTGCTGCAGTCAATAGCCTTTTAGTAATGTTGCTGCAGTCAATAGCTTTTTAGTAATGTTGCTGCAAATGAACAGAGCCCTTGCATTTCCCTCTCTTTCACACACTCTGTAGGATTTAAAATTTGGAAGAAAGTTCATTTTACAGAAGTTCTACTGACCAGAGCAGAAAAAAAAAGTGCCAAGGTTTATAATATTCAAGCCTGTGGTTGATGGCTGAAGCAGCTAGAGGTTATATTGTGCAACGCACCGCAACATCCATGAACAAGTAAAAGAATTTTATAAGAAAATCTTTAATAGTTGTGCTGGGTGTTCTTGCCTAATCTAGACTGTAGACAAAGAGAATTATCAACATATATATTGATCAAATCACTCAGCAATGCGTACACATTTCGCTGCTGGTGTCGCATAGTGTCGAATCAGCGACGAAGGTCGATAACCAGGTTTTGAGCTAGAGCCGATAAATGTTTGGACATCTTTTCAAACAACTCTTACTTCACTTCAGTGAAAGCAGGCGTTGCAATTTTTATACAGCAGGAAGTAAACGTACAACACTTTTTTATATGTTGTTTGAATGACAGTTGTAGTCTTTCCCATTTACGAGAAAATTGGGTCTTTCAACGATTTTGCCGTATGTGATACCAAGAACAGTCCCACCGCGGCACGATTCCTCGCCAGCGTGGTTCATTTTGTAGTGTGTCATACCGAGGCGAGGCACTTGACTGTCTGATTCGACACGTTTCCCGAGTGTTGTGCATCTCTATTGTATAGACTAGATAAACTATATCTAGCTCGAAGAAAACAATGGAAAGTAAGACTTTTATCTGGGATTCATATATAAATAGCTTTTTAATAGTTGTTTTCAGCCATAAGTCATTTTTGAAGGAGAAGAAAAAAAAGCTGACTTAGGGAGATAGAAATTTAGGTGCCCGGCAAAAAAGTCACTGGAAAAAAGGAAACAGGAAAAAAAAAGAAACAGAAAAAAAGTCACAAGAAAAAAAGAAACAAGAAAAAAAGAAACAGGAAAAAAAGAAACAAGAAAAAAAGAAACAGCTTCAGACTATTGTCGCGTCAGCACGCGACGTCGCGAACGAATGTCGTCAAAACTTTTTGCCTTCGTCATTAGAGCAGAAANAAAAAGAAACAAGAAAAAAGAAACAGGAAATAAAGAAACAAGAAATAAAGAAACAAGAAAAAAAGAAACAGGAAAAAAAGAAACTTGAACCAAATTTAAAATAAGAAGCCAAACGAGAATATATTGGAAGTAAAATACAGTGTTGTTGGTGGTGATACTGTTAAAATTATTACATTAGACTAGCTGTAGTTGATAGTGTTGGCATTGTTACTGTTGAGGTTTGTTTGTTGTTTTTTTTTTGCAAATAGTCATGGTGGAGATTGGTATGGTTACTTTTTCACTTTGTTATGGAGACAGTGATCATAGCCGTGACCACGGGAGTGGTTTTTATTGTTGTTGTTGTTGATGATGATGATGTTTATGGGACGCCGGGAACGTCTTGTGACGATCTCTTCAGTTTAAATCAATGTCCCCAATATCAAAGGTTCGAAATGACTTACGTATATATCTAAACTACCACAGACGTATGCCATTTTACGTTTACATAATTTTTGCCATCGAAATTAGGGGAGAAAGGCGTTATCAGTTTATCCTTTTCTATGTCGCCTAATCGACAAAGTCGGTCTCTGAAGTGATAACCGTGTCTGTCGGACTCTGGTCAGCTGAAGCGGTCAGGTCCCATCAAAGAGATCGCCGACATACCCAATG
>JAWQUT010000206.1:331291-343949 GCA_033807755.1 Ellobium chinense
GGGGGGGGGGACTGTTTTCTTAGCTCAAGACAGATTGCTGCTTCAGACAAAATCATCAGAACATGTGCACTTGTTGTGGCAAATACAGCTGAGTTCTTTCGGATTGCTAGGTAAATGACAAAGTATCACACTTGGCATTTTTAACGCCTTATCTATATTAATAAAATGCTTCAGCCAAATTTGTGTCACAGATTTCTTGAGAACTACGTAACGTGAAAACATGCGGTTTTCGCCTAAATTCGTAGAAAAATACACAAAAGGTAACTATACACATCAGTCCTCTTTATTTTTTTTACCCTTTTTTTAAAAAAGAATGTGTAGAGCAACGAAATACAATCTCCGATAGATCTTTTCAATCCTATATATTATATATATAAAGTTATGCGTGGTTATTCATGGTTCATAACAAGTTCGTCAACAGGATCTAAAGATCCTTTCAATTGTGTCTGACTATGAATAGATATTTAGATCTTTTCGCCATGGCAGGAGGTAGCGAGAAAATGTCAGTTTGAACTAAATCTGCACATTCACATCCTGATATTGCAGGAGCGTTAAAAAGCCTCCGTCATAATAATAATGATAACAGTGACAGCAGGAGTTAGTCCCTAATGGAGAGGGTGGATGTATGAGATTAAAGGTGGGATGGGAGGGGTTGGGGAGAAATGGAACTAATCAGATTCCCTCTTGTCATAAATTTGTCTTGTGGAAGAGGACGGTCGAACCAAATGTATGGGGAGGAACAGACACACTGAGAAAATAGACAGATTTAAAAGGGGAGAAGACATAGAGAACTTACTAATTGATATTGGAGAAACGACGGTAGTGATACTAGAGCATGATGTTAAGGATGGGCTCGGGAAGGGGTAGGGGGGAAATGGGAGGGAAGTGAGAAAAAATCATCAACTTCTGTTCTTTCGTCTCAGGTACACATCACAAATTCTGTATGTGATTCAAAGAAAACATGTGTGAGAAAAACGAGAAGGTGAGAAAGGAGACAGAGACAGGTAGAGCAAGGTAGAGATGAAATCAGATAGGAAAGCCAGGGAGAGAGAGAGAGAGAGAGTATTAGAGAGTGAGGGAGAGAGAGAGAGAGAGAGAGAGAGTGTGTGTGTGTGTGTGTGTGTGTGTGTGTGTGTGTGTGTGTGTGTGTGTGTGTGTGTGTGTGTGTGTGTGTGNGTGTGTGTGTCTTAGAGAGAAAAAGATACGCAGCCCCCCCCCCAAAAAAAAACACAAAAAAACCTGAACAGTATCGCTAACTGATATATAGCGGGAGAGGGGAGTGTTGGTTAGTATATTGGTAGGCCTATATTAATTTTTACATTGACAATTTATTCATGAAGTGTTCTATTATTAGTGGGAGAACATAAAGGCGGCCGATTTATGTCACCTAACCCCTATGCGCCATAAGCTATAAGAATCAATCTATACAATTTCTACAACCGCATAGAGACACGGCCTACTCTCTGCGCTGATCTGCGGGATCGGTGGCAGCTTATTTTATAGGAATGAAATTTTCATTCCTACTCACCGACAGCCGCTGCTCGGAGTGCCCCGTCAGTGGGCCGTCACCGGATGTGTGACGTCATAGGGCTGGACTGGGGACTTTTTCAAATGAAAAGTGTGCTGAAAATATGTGTCCTTTATGTCCTACCCTCGGAAAGATCGACGCAGAGTGAGTATGTCACCGATACGCCGAAACATATTCGGTGGCCTCTCCGTGCGAGGCCTTATGAGGCAAAGACACCTTTCCTTTCTGTTCAACAGAGGAACGTGGCAACAGCTAACACCCAATGAAATGTTTTATCAAGCCTTGATATCCTGGACTGACGGCTTTAAATGATCCACATTTAATTTAAGAACTCTGGAATATTTCGCACTCCATATTGCGAGGAGTACACAGGGGCCATGATGCCATTTCAAACCGCAAAGTTTAAAAGAAAAAAAATGTAGCTGGTAAGATTTGCAATTGACAACAGTTGTAGTTGGTGAGCCTTGCAGTTGGTAAAAAAGTGTATTTGGTAAGACCCGTAGTTGGAGAAAATTGTATTTGGTATGACTAGCAGTTGGTAAACATTATGGTTGGTAAGAATTGTAGTTGATAAGAATTGTACTACTTTTTTTTCTTTTTTTACAGATGTTGAGATTACACCAAAACCATCTAAGAGGGATGGTATTGAAGAGATGAATAAAGTAAACTTGCCGTCATAAATAACCAACCACTAATTTCAACTTTGAAATTTTAGCATGAGGTTTGATTTTACACGTTTTCAAATTGGGGTAAGTATTGCATGCCCCGATAAAATCTGTCCACTCCAACCTTTCGCAGAGAATGGAAATTTTTACAACACACTTTGACTGAGCATTTTGTGCATTGATATAATAAATATGTTAAATTGAAGCGATTGACCCATTTGACAGTATGCGAGAGTCGCTCGGGACCTTATCGGCTCAGTCGTGGGTATCGCATTAACATAATACACATTCGGCAGTATGCCGTACTAGCCAGCGACCGTTTTCAGTAAAAGGTGGGTATCACATAGTGCACAATCAGCATTCGGCAGTATATCATACCAGTCAGATAACCTTTTTGCTTATTCGACCGTATGCAAATCTTTATATTTCAAAAACTACTGCAAAGTTTTAAAAACGCATTTCACATGTTGTAGAAATGTTCATAAGTATTTAGTTGCCACTAAAAAGAAAATTTCGAGAAATAAAACAAAACAGCCGATTTGGCACTATGCGATACCAGCAGCGATTGGTGGGCACACACACACACACACACACACACACACACACACACACACACACACACACACACATACACACGCGTGTACGCACGCACACTCCTCTACATGCCCATATATATTACAGCAGAATTCGATATAAAGTAGGCCCTTGGTAAACTTACTAGTGGAAATATGTAAAATGACCTGTGATCTAATAAAAGCATCCAGTTATACAGTTTCAAGTACAATTTGAGCCTTCTAGATAAACAAAAAATTGAGTGTGTGGGCCTATGTGTTAGCACACTGTCAAAACCAGTCAAATGAAAAATTAGGGACCAAATCAGAATTTGATGTGACCTTTTCTGGAAGAGATTTGTGAAAAATTTTAAGCGTTGATCCCCCTTTTTCTTCCCGTCAAGAGATCGGGCAAAAGAAGTACTGTAACCTCCATGGAAGAAATTTCCCGAAATCACAGTGGTAATTGTAGAATAACACAAAATGTCAATAGGGCCGAAAGAAGAAAAAATAAAAGGTTCCAATAACTTAGGGCCACTCGGTGATCGCGACCCATTCTTTAAACCTAGCCTGGCTTTGTCAGCCGATGCCTGGCAAGTTACGTGACGGTGCTGTGGGCAGTGTGGGGAGCAGTAAGGTCAACCAGTGATACGGATATAATAATTTCTCTGCTGGTCAAATTTCTAAACTGAAGAAACCCGTTATTATAGTACGAGGAATAAGTTACATAATAAAAAAGTAAATATTTAAAAAATCAGTCTTAGTAATTCCTGTTCTTTTTTTTTCTTCTCTTTCAAAATAGGCTATGGTGAGTTTGATGTTCCCTTACTGGACACAGCAGAGGTGGTCATTCCAGAGGAAGCAACAGCATCGGAAGTCCTGGACAGAACAATTAAATGCAAATGCTCTCTCAACGAAGGCAAGCATTGCTATATCCAGTTCTCCATGGATGCTTTAAATACAGTGCGATTAAATTCACAGGAATTAACATGTGAATAACTGGATATAGCAATTCTGTCCCGGATTGAGAGTGGATTGCACTGCTTGTCCACGTCAAGGCATGCAAGGAAAGAAAAAGAGAGAAAGAGATAGAGTGACACACATGTTGTTTGGAATGCATATCTGTCGAGCGTTGTTTATGTGGCTATTTGCTATTATGGATATGGAGAATCATTTAACTAATGCACAGAGAGAGCGTACATACTATCAATAAGTGTGCTGGCAGGCGAAGTCTAATTTGCCTCCAAATACAAAACTAGTTCACAGACCTGCTGGCACTTGCAGTGTAAACTGCTCATTTGACGGCACGATTCATTATAGTTTTGACTTTGCTCAGCAAGTCCACTATCCTAGCAATCCTTTACAGCCAGGACCAATTTTGTTCAAAACGCCTAGGAAGTGTGGCATTTTCGGAGTAAACTGTGAGGCTCTATGTCAGGTAAACTTCATTTTGGAAGAACGCACCTCAACTGGCAAAGGGGCAGATTGTGTCATCTCCCTTCTCCATTATATCTTGGAGATTTATGGTATAGGAGAAAAGCATTTGCATCTCCATGCTGATAACTGTAGTGGACAAAATAAAAACAACTGCATGATGCAATACCTGATGTGGAGAGTCCTCACTGGTCTTCTCATACGAGTACGTTATGCGTATTACCGTCATATTACTGTCACATGTGAAACCTTTTTTAATGGCCGATTTATTTGTGAACTTTATTTTTATGAACATTATATGTATTTGCAAAAATATGCCAAGTTTCATTTTCATTGAACAGTTCTGAATTAAAAAAATTAATTTATATTGACGTTTTTTTGCGTTTTATTGTCGCTTGCGGAGTGTGAGTCGAAAGAGGGTATGTCTTATTTTGAAGCTATAACTCATCCAAAAATGGTCCAATTTTGTTGGAACAAAAAGCAAAATGTTCACAAATGATTAATCAATACAACCATTATATAAACACATGTGCACAAGTTGCAGCAGTACTGAGATCAACCTGGTAATCTTTCTGAGACTTTAAGTCCAGTTTTCTCAAAACAGCATCCTGTAAAATGCACAACTTCAAACCTTCATAACTTCGGCTAGAATTCAGATACTGACTTCAAATAAAGACCAGAATGCTCAGAATTCATTGTTCAATGAAAATATGCAAAAAACTCAAAATCGAGGTCCTTCACCTTAGGTAGGTTTTTCTCAAATCCTGCCACATTTGATACTGAGATGATGCTATCTAGAGAAACATCTTTCAGTTTTCAGTCTATCTTCTGAACTCCTAATAACAGACATTTTTTCAATTACATTTGGCATGTACACTCTTTTACATATATAGTAGCATGAAGTGATGCCAGATTTGCATTTCTAGGAATGCCATTATTTTGAGTGTGCAAACTTTACAGTATGGACTAAATAAACAAAAATACAATTTTTCACATTAAAAGTTAAAAAAGAAAAACGTCTCAAATGTATGATATTTAAAATATGGTCTGATCAAAGAGCTTATACTGTATATAACTGAAAATATGGAAGATGTAGATTGAAAAATGGCTGTGATTTAGGATTGTGATGGTGAAAAACGAAGAAAAGGAGTTAATAAACATTATTATTTGTATTGTCCCTCTTGTCTTTCAAAGTCATATGAGACCTTATTTGCCATCTCCCGACAATAAGACGATCTGAAATATAGTAGTGTGGTAACTGAAGCCGAATTTAACGAAAACTGATCAAATCTAGGAATATAACCTAAAATGTCTCACCTGCAGATTCCCACAATAGCTTTAGAAGCACACACACTCATATGCATTTTCGAGAGCACATAACCAACTTACTGATGCGACTTAACAAACATATACCAGTATGACTGTATGAACATGTGACGTAAAGGAATAAATAACATTACATACTTTACCGATTATCACTAGTCTAGATCAGTAAAGTTGGTGAAAAGAAGACTTGGTGACAAGTAACAAAACTACAGTCATCGTGGTGCTGGAACACAAATTTCTAGAACATTACCTCCTTGATTCTATCCCCTCCCCTCCGGCTACAAATTCCCCTGAAGTAATCATTTGCATCGTAGTATCGTAGAAAGTCTCTATTAAGGGCCTTTTATATCTGCAGTTTGGCCGGACAGTTCTGCCCGAACAGGCAAACCTTCAGGTAATACTGCTCGTATGGACGCAGAAACTGAAGGACTCAAGGATAAAAGTGCTGACCTGTCAGAAATAAAGCACTGCTTGATTTTTTTTTTTATCCGGCCGATCTCTGAAACATCCAGCGGTGGTTCCCTTTGAAGTTTAATTGAGTGGGGTAATTTTTGTGGCTCAATTACCAAATGATTATCCATCGAATCAAGAAAATAATAGCATTTTCGTAATCAGCGTATCAAAATTAACAAAGTTTGCGCGTACACGACGTACACGACTCGATTTAATGTGTTATTTCCAAGAAAGAAAGAAACAAAAGGGGAATAAGTGAAATGTCAGACAGATTTACACTAGCATTGTACGAGTTCATTGTGTCTAGACTTCAGCATTGTGTATCTACATGTAGTTATGCAGTAGCAACATGGTAGAAGGAAATGATTCTTGGATTCACTGAAATTTATTGTTCTCATTAATGCTTTTGGAAGGTAAAATCAAACGATTAAAAGTAATAATGAACGAGCCATGAAGGGCTGACTGCTGTAAATAGATTTCCCGTCAAAAGGTCGGAAACTGGATCAGACAAATAACAGCCTGCTTCATTATTATTTTTAGTGTCAAATTTAGCGACTTCTGCCCAAAAGCTTGTCTCATAATTTGATGAAAATATTACATTGGGACTTCTTTGGACACTACAGCCCAAAACTCGTGAAGTCACGAGGCTCGTTAACACCTGTTACCTTTAGTTATAGACTAATGAAAGAGCTAGGTTATCATGAACTTGTTTAGTTTGTTAAAAAAGAAATGACTTTGGTATATCTAAGCACTGATATTTCTTAGGGACCAGGAAATACCTAGACAAAATGCACACTCACATAATACACGCCCAGGACCCACAACCTTAGACTTC
The DNA here is from genome assembly GCA_033807755.1 of Ellobium chinense. NCBI lineage: Eukaryota > Metazoa > Mollusca > Gastropoda > Ellobiida > Ellobiidae > Ellobium > Ellobium chinense. The sequence continues at coordinate 338,084 of JAWQUT010000206.1, forward strand.
AGAGCCTTCAGATTCTGAGATCAGTCGCACGGTCACGTTGCCTCCCTCATCTATAATACGTGTTCATATTCTAATACCTTTGCATAAATCAGTCTAGAGAATTCGAAACGTTTATTGAAAGCATTTTCCACAGGGTTAACAAGATTCTAACTACTGTCGTGCAAAATAGAAACGCCATTACCAATCTGGTTATTATACGGCGTATTTTCGTATATTGTATTTTCAGAACAAAGGAGGATCGTTAGTATTACTTACGATGACATAATGGCGATCACTTGTCTGTGTGCTCAGCTCTACATGAAAGACGTCTGGATCAATCTGTACCAGGGAGAATGATACGGAAAACGCTCGTCGGTGTTTTAGACTGATCCCAGCCTATTGTTAGACCGAATCACTCATTGCGAGGCTCCACCGAGCAATGAGTGCTTCAGTCTTTAAAGAGACTAGGATCAGTCCATCAAATAAAAACGTGGATAAGGCTTTCCTTCCCATTTAATACATAATTATGCTGAAAACACTACTTAGTATTACGTATTTAGAGTCCCTTCCACGTTTTGACGCAGGTAGTCATTAGCGCCGCTCATGAATATTACTTGACAACTTGAACTGGGGCCTGGTGTGTGTAAGTCTGCCCCTATTTCGACAGCTATAATTTCGCAATTGCCGTACAGAATCGCCTGAAAATTTGAATCTGGCATTCAGATAATACCCACCTAAAGATTTATTTTTTTAAATCTGGAATCATTCATACTGAAAATCTTTGATACATGTTTTATAATAATTCAACAGCACTGCAGCGTTAATATGTTACGGCGAAATGGTGGTTTACTGTATCTGGTGTGTAGTTGACCGAAATATATATATATTTTTTTTTTCTTGGAATCTCGCTATCAACAAAGCATGATCAGTGTCGTAGCCTATACATAATCCATACGTTAGTTAACTCACTGCGGTAACCACGGGAAACTCACAAAACATGCAGTTATTTCACGTTTCAAAAATTCCGATATTTGGGTTGTTTTCTCAGGTACACACAAATAATTATTAGGAGTGGAGGGTGTGCTTTGATCATGCTCTTAATGACTTCACTGTAAATCATTAAAAATTACCCTGAGTGACTGTTTATCGTGTTTTTACATAATTTTATAAAAGGATTTCCAAAGTTACTGGACACGTTTTCTTGGCAAAATATATTTATTAGTAAGAACAATCGGATGAAAGAGCCTGTGCAAATTTAAAACAGTTCTGTCAAGCCATAACGCTAAGTTTTCAAAACAAGGCTTACTATTCATTTCCTATTGTCTGTTGTAGGTATTCTGTGTTTGCTCATATGACGCCATCGAATTGCAGTGACTTCATGGAGTTATTTTCCACCATACAGAACATATCTTGCCAAAGTAATTGCGACAATTTTAGTAACAATAAAAGTTAACTGCTCATTCCAAAAAGACCCTTCTATCCGCATCATCGCCACTGTTCCTCTACTTTACTACTGCTACATTCTCTGCTGTCGCTGCAGCAACAACTTCTACTACTATTGTTCCTATTCCTACCACTGCTACTGCTCTTACTTATCCTATCACAGAATGCACCTTTCTTCTACTGCTTCTGCAACAGTATTCTGCAATCAAAACTTTGTGAGTGCGCTTTCTGCACGTATATTTATATACATTTAGCGTGGGTGAAAGCCCCAACACAGCAATATTTTTTCAGAAATACCCGTCTTCCGAGAACTCCCGGGCCCAGAATATCGGCCGTTCCTAGAATGCCATCTGAGGTCTGTTCGAGAACCTGAGACGATTCTTGGATTCTGAGATCCTAAATTTTAGTGGAAATTTCGGTAAAGCAGCTGTACGGGTAGATTAGTTAACAAAAGTTAACATATTTTTTCTTGTACCGGACATGACATTTGTTGATTCATATCGAATTTGGGGCGCTGAAATCGAATATAAACATGAAAATGCAAAGTTAGCTCACATTTCTGAGAAAAGTGAGTATTTAAAAAATGCGCGTATATACATTTAGGGTGGGTAGCATAAATACTAAAGTCAAATACTACCTTACCCCATCAGTGATAAAAATGTGCCCTTTCACATCCAAACACTAAATCAAATTGTTTCCGCGCCCAAAATTGTTTATAATGCCTGGTGCCTTTTCATGTGGCCAAAAGATAAAAGTGACTTGGTTCCATGGCATAAATGATTTGTTTACTGATCTGCATTTTTGGTCAGCTATGCTGAAGTCGATGTGGCTTGTCCTTTCCATATTCTTGGTGGAACCGTCTGCACAAACGAAGTGACTCATTGACGAAGAAGCTTTTATGGCTAAGGCAATTTAAAGTGAGTGATTAGATTAAATCATATGGCAAAATTTCTTTGTCCGTATGGAAAAAAAAAATTAAAACAAGAGTTTGTGGCCCGGGCCTCTGAATGTAAAATACCAAACAAAAAACAAAAAAGAACTAATTTGCGTTTGTTATTGGATACTTCGTTGCATATTTTTTTAAGTAGTTATGCATGCCTGATACTTCATATTGTGTCCACGCGCTAAAGGCCTTGTTTGCATGTTACATTCTTAAACGATAGCTGTCCACCAGTATGACGTCACTGGCTATTTTCTGGCTACTCTTTCGCTTTGGTTTCGCTACTTCTGGGCTATTTTTTTAACCCTTTGTTGACAGGTTTTCGAGGCATGGCAACACTGCCTGGCAACACTGCTGCCGTGCGGCTAGATTCAAACAGATAAATGGTCGCTTTGGGTCCCGCAGATTGCAGTTTCGCAAGTTTCGTGCGCAGATGTCGTCGTTTTGGGTTTGAATACATATACACATTTGGAGAACGGAATCCACACGAGAGATACGCATTTCGCCATTTACTCTCTCTTAATGCATACTTTCTTCTTCGCCAAAATCTTCTTTGTCTAGCCTAGGCTTATCACCGGGTTCAGCTTTGCTTATTGTCATCACGGGTGGTGTCGGCGTTAGGCTAGCTTACTTCGCAGAACACGAAGATCTACGTAAATGTGCTACAGTCTGAATCATGATTGAGAGCAAGACATCTGACCCAAGTTACAAAATCCTTTAGACTATTTAGTATTTAGAGAGCATTTTAGCAGTATCTAGGAAATTCCCAAAGTGTGCTTTGTCTTCTCCAACTCAAACATAGCTCGGGAGAAAACAAGGTTTTGGAGCAGATTTTCCTGGCCTTTGTGTTTACAATCAATTAGCCTTTGACACCGAGGAAAACAGGTTTGAATGACCCATGAGAAGAGCTAAACCAACTGATAGGTTTTATTTATACATCATCTGCAGTGCTGCCCTGTCCTCGATACTGTATTCCAGTCTGATACTTTCAGCACACACTGACTGAACCGGTGCGTCACAAATGTATGCGACGTTTTTGCTCAAAAGATAGCTTTATCTAGAGATCTGGTATTAATTACTTTTTTTTTAAAGCAGAGGTTTCAGGTTAAGAAAGAAAGTCTGTGTGAATAACCGCGAAGCACATTATCAGTGCTCCACTATGCTCTGTTATACTTTATTAAGAACAAATGAAACAGCAAATTTGAATTGATATACGTGTTATGCCCAGTTTGTGAAATAGCCCATTTCACGAACTGGGCAATTTCATGGCGTGTTCTGTTTACGAGCTTGTTATGTTTAATCATTCATATCTAAGCCAAGAAGGGTCGAGATGACCTGACTGAACCGAATACAGAAATTGTGTTGTCTGGTGTGACAACAAATTTAAAGTGCTATTGGCGTTTATAATATGCAACGTCTACTCAATGGAGCCGTTTCAGAAAACAAAAATGGCAGTCTATGGAGCATTGATAGAGCGTGCTGATGGTGATGATAATGATGGTGGTTTCGGGGAGGGGTGTAAAGTGTATTGCCCATAGCAAACCATTATTAATACATGTGTTGTGTGAACAGTGATGAAAAGAGGAAAGAGCTGTGTCACTGCAATTACGTATCACTGAATTATCTGCCTCAGTTACAACAAGTTGAACAAGTATAACAAGTATGTTATAGAACGTGATTTTTTTTTCTCTTCGGAGGTTAAAGTGACCCCAAGAACTTGATCCCACTTTCGGGAAAATGAGCCATGCATAACTTTCGTGCAGACGATTATGTAGGGAATGTGTAGATACACGTAAACAAAATGGGTAATAGAAAGGGGTAATACATGATAAGAACGCAGACTCGAAGGAAGAGTAGAACGAGTGTTGATGAGCAGAGGTTTGTTCTTTACTGAAGAAGTTATTGTCTTGTACAGAATAGTGATCATCATCATCACCATCATCATCAGCAATGGATATTCTTACTAGACAGTGATATTTATTTGTGAAATTTTTACCCCAGTTGTGTTGTAACTATTAAATTCTGTTTTATATCGACTGGTAGACAGTTCATCAATATATTTTTAATATATAATTCATTATCATCAGCAGCAATGTCATCATCATGATTATCATCAACATAATCACCATTATTATCATCGTTGTACAACAAGGGAGAAGTTTTCAAGGTTGCAGGAGCCAGATTGTAAAAGCCTCCATGAGCTTTTTAATAAAACTTTCTCCTCGAACCACAGGAACTTACCGAGAAGGCCATGGCTACTCTGCTGGTGCCGTCACTGTGCCAAATTATATACTGTTTACAGTGGGAGTCCTTCATTTAGATTTTTCAGTTTTAAATTAGATGAAAAGGGGTTAAACATTTGGCCTTCTTTTGTAGATCACAGGCCCATAAAAATGAAATCCGCTGAAGCATTGGGAAACACTGTCTGCAACAATATTTTTTTTTAACAAATTCAAGACTGAAATTCATCACTTTTGCGATATGGTTTCATATTATACGATTATTTCTACACAATACTCTGCTGGTATCTACTCTGATAGTCCATTTTTTTTCTTTACCAATTAGGCTCCTGCAACCTTTCTAAAACACTTCATCAACCCAATACACTGGCTTATCATCATCTAAACTGAGAAAAATTAAATGCTCAACTTTAATTCAAGGAATTTATTAAAAATCTAGTAAAGAATTAAGACCGAAAATGACATCTAAACGTTTCGGCTCTGAGGCCTTTATCAAGAGAATGAAACAAGAGTTATAAATTTCACAATAAAAGCAACCACATTAAGAAGAAAAAGAAAAGACAAGCATGGAAGAGTGAGTTAAAAGTCAGTTATGATCGATTACCTGAGACAGTCTTAAAATAGCGGGTAAAGACGATAAGAACTGAACCTGGATCTCGGGATAAAACAGTTGGTAGAGGAGTGAATTAAGGTAAGAAGAAAAGAGTTGTGTGTAAAAGGAGGGAGGGAGTATGAGGGGCTCCCCCCAAAAAAACTGAGCTCCAAGCAGTCAATAATATAGGTGGAGGGTGGAAAAAGCAGCGCCTCAAGTTAGAAAGTCATATATTTAAAAGAGACAAGCTGGGATATCTCGACAGTAAAAAAAAAATAATAAAAATAATAATATCTACGAATATCTAGAATATCTAGAAATATCATCATTCTCATCGCCATCAGAGTCAGACAACAGCTGTGCTTCAAAGGATTAATATTGCACAGTGAATATGCCAGCGCCTCAACACGAAAATAACAAGATGTACAAGATGTATGGGTTTACTTTTTTAAGGATTCATTTGAAAATTCCATGAGTCACTGGATCATAGTCTACATGGTATAACATAATAAAACCCAGCAATATAACTTTCATTAGTGCAGAAATTAAGCCCTGTGGGATGTGTCGATAGCAGCCTTTGAAGTTTTCTACAGAGCAAAGCTTTCAGCATGATCTTCTTGCTTGCTTCTCTGTGTCATGTGTCCAGAGCTCGGGATCTTGATATGCCCTGGG
>JAWQUT010000206.1:349005-376026 GCA_033807755.1 Ellobium chinense
GCCAAAATCCCACCACGCAGAAAACAAAACGTTGGTTTTTATTTAAAAAAAAAAAAAAGCCCACCACTCCTTCTCCTTCAGTTCATAAATAGGTTGCCTGAACATGACCTGTCATGGCACTCTTACTCTTAGTTCTTTCCTTGCGCTTTTCGTAGCGGACTACTGACTCGATCAAGAATACAGTACAGGACGTTACATGAAGCATATACTACTAGCACACATTGGTAGAGTATGGAAGATGGTAAAGGTCAAGGGAAGTTATAGCTGATGCGCGAGGTTATTGAACTACGTTTTTTGTTTTTTTTAACAATTTCAATTCTTCATAAGAGGGTACCAAATGCATTATTAGTATGTCAAATACTAACAAGCTGTGAGTTCATGCTATCAAAGTGAAGTTTTTCCTAGTGGTTTTTTTTTAAGCAAGAGGGGAAAATAAAACAACTTGCAAAGCCAAAAAAAAAAAAAAGCTGGCCTCGCACAGGTCAGTACGTGACTCTTTGATATCTGACCTTTGGACTAAGAGCGTAGATCTGAATCCCGCTTTGGTCATGTTTTAAATATCGTTTAGAAGAGGTTTATTCATATACATGTCTTGTGAAACGGATATAATGCTTCCTGTAAGCAGTCAAAGCAATTTATTGCTGAATGCCACTGATCAGCGCATGTAGCCAATGCACCTTAAGGAACTGAGTTAGTGACTGAGTGATTAGACCTGTTAAGGTGTTAAAGTGGTTTTAATGTGAAGTCACATGGGCAGACATGACTTGTTTTCCAGACTTACATAATTCATTTACTGCGACCATTTGGGGTCTGTGACCTTGGCGGCTGCTTACTTGGCCGTACAGTTGCACTTGCCCTTGGCTTTTGAACAGGAGGTCGTAGGTTTGAATCCCGTCCTGATCATGTTTCAAAGATTTTTAAGACGCATTTCCAGTCACATTTCCAAGTATAGTATCTTTGAAACGGATGCAAGCTTTAGGCAATGAAAGCTATTTTTTGTCATATGTTCATGATGGACACTTATACCTATTGTATGCTCTTCGGGGAGCTGAGAGAGTGATTGAGAGATAAGGCCTGTAAGGGTAGTGTTGAAATTAAAGGCAGATGAGCAGGCATTTGACAGCCGTCACAATGTTGCAACACATTTTTATGTGAATGAGGAAAATGATATTATGTCAGCTTAAAAAAAATTGATATTTGTTGGGGTTTTTTTTAATGGAAATTTTATTATGTTGTAACTTTTTTGGTTTTTAAGCAATTGGCTTGAAATTTCCAGTCTTCATTGAACATAGCTGTTTAAAAAATTGTGCCAAATTTCAGCGCTCTGACTTTATTCTAAAGTGTCCGTTGCTATGGAAATATGTGCCAGAACTTTAAAGTCAACTTTCTCAGTTGTGTACTTTTTCATTCGGATGACTTCAAAGGCGTATATCTCAGCCCATTTTTGGATCAATTGACTTCGTCATTGTTGTAAACTAAAGCGCTTTCAATACAGCTTTAGGAAATGCACCTAACTCATTTTGGCCATATCCCGACTTGTGATTCATTTTGATTGGCGGGGTCATAAATCCTAATAACTCCTTAACAGTAGAACCTAAAGTCAGTTGGAGCTAAAAAGAAGCCAAAAAGCCAGTCAGTTATTGGGGGGCCAAGGACTTTTAAATAGAGCCAAAAATGCGGAAGAGCCAAGACAGGTCTGGCATTCCATAGATTGCAACGTATGTATTGTCTAACTCTAAAAAAACATCTAAGTTCCACCCACAAAGCGGCCAGACTCTGCTCATTGGCTAACTGAGACTAGTTCGACGAACAAGGAGGAAACAAAAACCCGCCCTAGCATTATTTACGAGATACATAAGTTCGAGAGAGGCATTTAGCATACTCTTTTTTATTAACTCATATTAACTTTGTGATATTGTGGTGGCTGCTCCATCATTATCATCATCATCATTATTTTGCCAAATGTTAATTACTCTGAATCATGATTATTAATATTATTATTATTATTATTATCATCATCATCATCATCATCATTATCAGAGAACAATAGTGAATTATAGTACAAACATGCAAACATCAATTTTCGAGAAACAAGACTCTATGAAAATACCGTCTTGTTTTCACTGAAAAATTGCAGAATTTATTAGATGGTACAGAACAAGAGTGCAATAAAGTCCTCTGAACTGAGTTGAAAGCAGTGCTTGAAGTTTCCTGCAGCCACTAGTTTATCAGTATGATCGTCTTGCTTGTTTTCCTGTGTCATCGGGTCTGCCCAAAGCTCAGGAGACTGCTCGATGGNAGGCGTCGAAGGGGAGGGGAAGAACTGGGAGGGAATGAATCTATCTCCCTATGTTCAAGTAAGTTCAGCAGTCACATAGAATTTTCATTCCTTTTCCCCTCTCTCAGAATTTGCCTCATCTTGACAATTTTTGTCTTATTTTTCTTGATATAAGTTTCGTCCGCGATGAAGTGGAAGGTTGTCTGTCTCCAATAAAGTTATTAATTCAAATGTTACTTAACTTCTTGTAAATCAACAAGAAAGCCTTGTTCTGTGAGGTCATACATTACAGATCTATGGGTGGTGGTTATCTGGGTTGTGGGGTGGGTGGTGTGGGTGATGGGCGCAGGTTTGGTTGATCTCGCTGTGGATGAAAAAAAGAAAAGGAAATGGACGAATCATTCTTATAATGAGCGATACGTTATTGGTTAGTGCTCTCTACTTGCGACTGGAGGAGTGTGCGCACCTATTTGACATTTGTTAGAAACGTGGCATCTTTTGCGAGGACCGGAAGTGAGATCTCAGCATAATGGCGGCGACCATCTAACGGTCAGATTTGCCAGTGGAACTTTTCATTAACGGCCTTATGTCGCATGTGACAAGAATCAACAGCGGTTTGTATGCTAATGATTTACGCAGAGATATACATAATAGCAAACACCACTCGCAATTCATTGCATTATTTTGTAGCTCTTCCACATTAAACGTAGCCTCTTGGCTTGCCTAGAGATTAAAACCTCTTTTCCCTTAAAACCGCTCCTTTCGCGCAGCCGCAGATACCAAACAAACGCAGCTCAGGTTTTTTGCAGCGCTTCCCTGTTTAAGAGTAATAGGTCACGATAGTCACGTAACGAAAGAAATTTAATACACCCTTTAGCTCTTTGGCCTGCAAATCTTCTACGTCATAATAAGTGAGTTGCGTCAGTGTTGCACACTAAGGCAAAGACACTACGTTTGTTTGGTCATCGCGGGTGTGCGAAATAGTTGGTCCTTTTATTCCGTGGGCGGTCCCTAAGGGATTCTAAATATCGGAAATCTCAGTCTCTAAGCAAGTCAAGACGGCTGCTGCTAATGTGGAAGAGCTAGACAATAATGCGCTGATTTGAGAAAAGTGTTTGCTATACCTGCACTTATATTTTTGCTCCATTCCATGAAATACATACACCCTTGATTCTTACCACATCCACCTCCGACACAAGGTCGTTGATAAAAAGTTCCGTTAACAAATTTGAAACTGTAGATCGTGGCCGCCGTCATTTTGCCGATTTCAAATTTCAGTGTGCGCTAACTCTAGAGGTGCGCACACATCCCCGCCGGGACCAACGCACAGCAACCAAAAAACGTATCAAAGGCAAACAGATCTGAAAATCCCAATCTTTGAATGAGTTTGCATGGAACACAAGCCTTGTCGTGCATCTCTGCTGTAGTTCACTATGGATTTGACATGGAAGATTGCTCGCCCAAGTGCAAATTCATCTACTGGATATGAGGATGTATCTATTTCAAATGTCATGTGTCCGTAGGGAAGCGCTGCATAGACCTTATCCAAGATCAAAAGCAATTGAAAAAAAAAAAACTTTTTTTTTTAATTTGATCCCGGATACATGGCAAAATTGCTCGTTTGCCGGGATGGGGTGGGGAGCAGAAAGGAGCAGAAGAAAATGCCTGCCATGACTCCACCATTTCTACAAAAACATAAAGGCCCCGATTAAGGGAGGATAAAAGGAGGGAGAGGCATAATGGGATATTGCACTAATTTTAATTCTACCGCACGCTTCACATCAGTGCACTGCTGTTGAAAATGTTTACGAGTAAAAGATTTCACATTGCGTAGAAATTTTGTTTTAATTCTATCGCACGCTTCACATCAATACAGTGCTGTTGAAAATGTTTACGAGTAAAAGAGTTCACACTGCTTAGAAACTTTGTTTACTGTCACTGTGACAATATATTCCACTGCCTATAGCCAGATACCCATTTTACAGTTGGATGGACTGAGGAAAATGTAAATGAAGTGCTCTCCTAAGACACTTCCAACATGACCGTGGTCGGGAATCGAACCCACTACCTTTAGATCTTGAGTCCAATGCCTTATTCCCTTCGGCCCTGCTGCTCCACAGCATAATATGATGATGATAATGATGATGATGATGATGATGATGATGATGATGATGATGATGATGATGGGAGCAGAAGACGCCTGGCACTCACCAATCGCAGGAGTGTCTGCACATTTCATCTGTATGCTGCTCATCCGCAGCGTCAGTCATATCAAAGAGAGCATCACACTTGGTCGTGCAGTCAGCAACAGTCAGGGTGGAGTCGGCAGCCAGAAGGGACTGCACTTCAGAGTGAACCAAATTAGCTGTGGAAAGGACGGACAAAGTGGCTGGTTAACAGGGTTGGGCAGATCTCAGATCGTGATCTTAGATCAGATCACGTGAACTTGATCTGAGCTAAACAGCTGTTTTAGATGAACTGATCTTGATCTGAACTATACCTATTTTGGCTGTTTGATCTAATCTTGATCTGATCTGGAGTTTTCTAACTACATATCAGCTCAGTTCACAACTTCATATCGACCTCGAAAATCAGAACCGACCGAATGCCGATTTATTTAGCGGGCGAGTGAAAAGGCGGCGTTTTCCACCCCTCAAAGTCTTCGTCGGTGAGATTTCGGCATTACAACGTTTTGCCTTAGTGTGTGAAACCTTAACTTTTCCCGGACCAGTTCCATGCCTGTTACGGCTGTTACTCACATCGATGTAACCTTGCGTGAGGTTACCAGTCCACCGCAGTCTCTCTCTCAGTCTAGCAGAGTTGGATTGGGGAATGATAAGGTGAATGGGCAGTTATTTCTTGTCAGATGTACGCCTTGTTTAGACTTTATCTTCATCGCTTTGAAAGACTAATGTACTGAATATGTTTTTAGTATTTAGATAGGCAACAGAACGCACGTTTTGTATTCTTTCATCGACTGCGTCTTTATCACCACTGCCAACCCACCCGCTGCCCGGTATCCAGCGGCGGCGCCAGGCTGTCTGTAGCGTTGGACTGCGGCGCGCGACTATTCTTTTGATGACGCCAGATGTTGGTCAGATGTTCATTGTTCGGCTTGGTCATGTATGTTGGTAGGCTACAGTTTTGTACTGTATATCTGGACAGTCTGGTCCACGTAATAGATGGTCCGCCAGTTCAATCGGCATCCTTTGGGGCGGGGTGGGGTGGGGTTGGGGAAACTGGTACCATATTTAAACGCTGATTTGGGCTTTGTTATATTAATATAATTATGTGCATTGTAGATTTGCTGCCTGCTGGTTGTCATCTGCTGCTAAGTGCTTATCCTCATATCATGAAGTAAGTTTCTCATTCTGCTCCGATGAACTGATCTGATCTTGATCTGATCTGAGCAAAAATCAAGGTGAACTGAGCTGATCTGAAAAATACACAATTTTCCATGAACTGAGCTAACCTGGATCTAAGGGCATTTTTCCAATAATGATCTGATCTTGATCTGATCTGACTTTTTTGGTGAACTTGCCCAACCCTGCTGGTTAACTCTCGTAGTGCGAGAGTTCCTGGTTCCAGCCTTCCGCTGGCTGCGTGGCCGTTGTTACGGATAATGACTGCTGCACATGTCGGAGATAAATTTCAGTATTTATTTACTAGAATGCCCTCATTTCATTCAAGAAAGAAAGAAATACGAAGATAAGAAATATTTTACAAGACCGAAAATATGTTGAAGTATAGGAGACTGATGCAATCAGAGAATACCTTGGAACTTAAAAGATTATGTTGCTTTTTTAATATTGTAATGAAATCTTTTGTTTAGGCTTTATAATTACGCCACTGAGTAACCCTATTTCAGATTTCTTGTTTACCGACATTTCAGCGACCAGATTTGTGGTGCACTACAAGAAGCGAGTGTCCGCGATGTGTAATTTACACGCCCCCATTTTTTTTTCTAAATATCAATACCAATAATACGATGTGAATGTAATGCAAAATTTCTTAGGAGAATTACTGATATTCGTGTTCTCTTACTTCTCTCTCTCTGTCTCTCTGTCTCTCTCTCTCTCACTTTCTCTCTCTCTTTCTCTTTCTCTCTCTCTCTTTCACTTTCTCTCTCTCTCTCTCTCTCTCTCTCTCTCTCTCTCTCTCTCTCTCTCTCTTGACTATAATGTAGGCACTTCGCGGATTCTCATACAATTTCTGATGCTAGAGATCTCACTGAGCCCCAGGACACGATAACTGAGCACCAAAACACGACAACTGAGCCCCAGAACGCGACAACTGAGCACCAAGGACAAAACAAATCAGCAAGAATATTTTGTTAATTACTTTACTCCCCCTAAAAGTTGAAAGTCGTATTCCGCACTTCGTTCATCTTCATACATACATAACTTAATGTGTAATTAGGGTCCTCACTCCCCCCCCCCCCCCCCCCCCCCCCNTCTATGTTTGTAAAACACTTAAGTACATCGAAGATACACACGAATACACACACACGAACACACACGAATACACACACACGAACACACAAACACACACACACACATACACACACAGACACACACGCACACATACACACACACACAAACACACACACGCACACACACACACACACACACACTCACACTCACTGACACATTCACACAGTGTGAACAAACATAATACACTCGCATTTACAGTATAAGCAACCAATCACCAATTCTAAGTCAACATTTCATAATTTAAAAAAACAAAGGTTTACAGCATTTTTTTTCTAATCGGGTGCTCAGTTGATGCATAACTAAGGGCTCAGTTGTTATAGTACGACCGGGCTCAGTTGTTATAGTACTACTGGGCTCAGTTGTCATAGTACTGTACTACTGGGCTCAGTTGTTATAGTACTGTACTACTGGGCTCAGTTGTTATAGTACTACTGGGCTCAGTTGTTATAGTACTACTGGGCTCAGTTGTTATAGTATTGTACTACTGGGCTCAGTTGTTATAGTACTACTGGGCTCAGTTGTTATAGTACTACTGGGCTCAGTTGTTACAATACTATTGGGCTCATACTGGGCTCAGTTGTTACAGTCCAGCCGAGACTCAGTTGTCTTGTTGCACTGCCTTAATTAAGTCATCAAATCTCGCTTCCGAAAATAAACGATACATTAGTCAATAAAAGCCAGGGTAACAGACCGCAATCAACCTTGAATTTGTGGTACATGAAGTTAGGACGAAAACCCTGGTAGATGGATAGGGGGGATAATTTGGAAGAAAACGTTTGTCACGGTTTGAAGAGTATACAGTCCTGTCAGAATACTCCGTGAGGTATATTCTGGCCGTCCTAGCAGTTTACTCTCTCCGATTAAAATAATCGCATTAACAATGGGATCGTTTACCATCGTAAGAATTACAATAGTCCATCGGTGCTGAATGCACCCTTGGTAGCGTTCAACATGCCGGGTTAATGTAATTATTATGAATGGTACGAGATCCCATCGTTAAAGCGCAGGCTTTCGATTATGCATCATTAGCTTACCTAAATCTGTCTGAACCTTGACCATCGTAAGAATTATAATAGTCCGTCGGTGCTGAATGCACTCTTCTTAGCGTTCAATATGCAGAGTTAACGTAATTCTTACGATGGCAAGAGATTCCATCGTTAAAGCGCATGCATGCTCTCAATTAAGCCTCATTAGCTTACCTAAATCTGTCTGAGCCGCAGCAACAGCCACGAGGGCAAGAAGAACGAGCGCTACTTTCATGTTGGTTACTTTGTGATACTGCAGTTCTATGCTACTGACGGTGCCTTGCCTTGTTGTGGGACTGAATTACTTGGGCTAATGACCATTATATAGAAGTGTGAGGTCAGGGGTGTGGCATTTGGTCAAAGAGTCATCACGTGTTTTGGAGATGTCCACAGATGTTGATAGTAACTGTGTCTCGGTCTGGCTATTTATTAATGGCCTCTTTAGGCATGGGTCGAACCGGCGTTGGCCCAGTGCGGTCGAGGAAATGCTTTTGGAGAGAAAGAGAGAGATGAAAAGGAGAGAGAAAAAGAGAGAAGGTGATAGAGAGACAGTGGAAGATGAGGGCAGGGGTCAGATGAATGTTCATTTTTAAGCTTTAAACCTATTGCTGTGGCAAAATGATGACCTTTGTAGTGGTCGCCATGTGATAACACTGGGTTCTTGATCACCCCTTTCTTCAAAGTTCCCATCAGTATGGATCGAACCCAAAAAGTCTACTGAACTTTTATTATTTTCCTTTTTTTTTTTTTGTATTCTCGTTCTTTCCTTTTCTCTTTCTTTCGTTCGTTCTTGTTGTTTTTTTTCGTTCTTTCTTTCTATTTGACCTTCTTCTTCTTTTCTTTTTCCTCACTCTCAACTGTAATAAAAGGAGACCCAAATCTTTCTCTCTCTCTCTCTCTCTCTCTCTCTCTCTCTCTCTCTCTCTTTACTGTTAAAAAAAAGGACACCCACATCTGTGGAGCAGCGTGGCCTAATGGTTACGGCGTTGGATTCAAGATCTAAAGGTCCTCGGTTCGATTCCCGACCACTGTCATGTTGTAAGTGCCTTGGGAAAGCATTTCATTCACATTTTCCTCAGTCCACCCGGTACCTGGCTATAGGCAGTGGAAGATATTGTCAGAATGCTAGTGATCAGCGCCTATAGTGGCAGCGGCATTGTATGCTCCCCAGGGAGTCGAGAAAGTCCTAGAGTGATCAGGCCTGCTGGGGTAATAATAGTGTGAAGTCGCATGAGCGGGCATTAGTCTGGATATGAGACTTATAAACCGCATTATTAGTATTATTATTATTATTATTATTACATCTGTCCCTATCCCAACCACCTCACCCCTGACCTTAAATCCGCCACTGTAGAAAATCTACCTATTTCCTGGTCTCAAGACAACAAAGAGTGAAGTGACATTTCTTTCGACCACAGCTGGGGCCATTTCTGTATACATCAGAGAGGAAATTTGAGAGCCTTTTTATCGGAGCAATTTCACCTATAAACTGTCCTTAAGTGACTTCCTGTTCGTTTTGTTGATACTTTGCTGCACGGCTGCACTCGTGTGTGTGGCATCGTGGGATTGTGTGCTCGTCATCTCAATTTACAAATGTTCTATGTCCATTAGGAAATTTATTTAAATATTCACCACTCTGGCATACACATTTCTTGTGTTTTTCTAACAGTAGGAAAGAAAATTGGAGCTTTAGATATATAGCTTTAGGTCTTTGGTCCTTCCAGTTCTACCATTTGGCTGGTTTGCATGTTCCTTCTTAAGCACTACAAATAAACGGACCTCGTATTTAACGAGACCTCGGCTGGAACGGCATGTCTGATATTATTTTTTGTCCCAGTGGTCCTGTTGTATCTGAGGTATAGATTTTTTTGATGCGTGATTTTCGTTCTTTGCTCAGAGGTCTGAGGTTCACTGCATCCCAAGACCCCATAGATAATAGATGCTGGCTTTATTTCGGCCCTGTTTACGACCCTGTTAACGTTGTACAAGTAATTATGTGATATTTGTCCCTGACTGCATTCTTCCAGGTGTCAGGAATAGCCTTGATATAGTGTGCCTTATCAGCATCAAGTAGGTGGGTCATGTCTGTGTGAAAGGAGGGGTTAAAGGTCATGAGAGTGGGGTGGGGTGGGTAGTAATGTTTTTAGTGATCGTAGTAGCAGAGTAGTGGTAGTAAACTAAACACTACAAAGTAACGTTAGGTGATGTTGTGGTCTCTTTTTGGGCCGAATGTCCTGTCTTGTTACTTTATGATCTTTGATAATACATGTACTCTAGTAGCAGCAGTAGACAAGCAATTAACTTACGCATTAACAATGGGATCTCTTACCATCGACAGACTGACATTCACGCATTCGTGCTGAATGCATTCTTGGTAGGGTTCAACATGCAGGGTTAATGTAATTCTTACGGTGGTAAGAGATCCCATTGATAGTGCGCAAGTTCTCAAACAGTAACTGTTTTTATCTCACCTACTTGAAAGAAAGTATACTGTATGACTGAGTGTGCTTAATGGTATATATGCAAGGAAATGAGAGAGAGAAGGACAGGGAAAGATAAAGAGAGTGAAATAGATCGTGAGCAAAAGAAGTGAGCCAGAGCCTGTTTTTTCCAGTTCCAGTGTTGATGATCATTATTAGCTTGACTTGACACATAAGATCACCAATGTACAGCGGTGGCCTTTAAATACAGTATGTTAATTTGATTATTTTTGTTTCTTTTCCCTAGGTTATGTAAAAATCTAGAAAAAATATCTTGAATCATCACCATCATCATCATTATCATCATTTTCATCATCATCACCATGATACTGAAAAGTAGAAAAAAGATTGTTGCAGGATGGGTGCACTTATGACCATCCTCCCTAGCATCCTTTCATTCAATGGGAAACAGAAAATATTGTGAAAGATACAAAAAAAAACCACACAAATCCTTTGTCTGCACTCTCTATCATAATAAATGTGAATTCACTGTCACTCAGAATTTGCACTGTTATAATTACTGTACATTATGCAGCACAGCCATAATCATCATCACCAAACCAACTGCACTACATAGTGGGTAGAAGGATGACATTCGCAATCTTCATGAAAGACAACATTTCATCATTTCTGTCTCGCTCTTACCATCCTCCCCCATTTCTTTTTCACANTAGTAGTGGTGGTAGTAGTAGTAAAGCAATGGCAGGAGCTTTATCATTAATTGAAGTAGTGGTAGAATCCTCTCGACTGTCAAGGCTACTGGCGATAGTAATAGTAGTAGCAGCAGCAGCAGCAGATGTAAATAAATTATTATTTATTATACAATAATGGGAGTGAGTCAGGGAGAGACTATTCAATTAAAACCTTCCCGTGGGAATTTCTAGAGTTGTGTCCCTTGCTGTGCTGAACAAAAGATGACTATATGTTGCATAATTATAAACTTCAAACTGATAGCTCCAGTGACATCGACATCTTTTTTGTGATACCGGTTGGTTGAAATACTGGCAAACTGACAAGTGATGAAAGCCAGCTCCTTTTTTCACCTCACTAAGCACTGTATCTTAATCGGCGTGTATGGGATCGCCAAGCCCGAGTTCTCAAGCATGTGGAGGGGTCACCCCTCCTCGTCTGTACCTCCCTACCTTTCCACCAGTCTACAGTACACCAGTTACAATTCTCTTCCACACAAATTTTATCTTACAGTGTCTGTAACCTATGTCTTTCTCACTATTTTTATCTCAACTACTTGAAAGAAAGTATACCTACATATAATTATGTTTGTGTGTGCTTAATGGTATGTGCAAGGGAATGAGAGAGGAGGACAGGGAAAGATAGAGAGAGTGAAGGAGATTGTGAGCAAAGGAAGTGAGCCAGAGCCTGTTTTTTCCAGTTCCAATGTTGATGATCATTATTTGCTTGACTTGACACATCTATAAGATCACCAATGTACAGCCATGGCCTTTAAATACAGTATGTTAATTTGATTATTTTTGTTTCTTTTCCCTAAATTATGTAAAAATCTAGAAAATATATCTGAATCACCATCATCATCATCATTATTATCATCATCATCATTTTCATCAT
This sequence comes from Ellobium chinense, assembly GCA_033807755.1. NCBI lineage: Eukaryota > Metazoa > Mollusca > Gastropoda > Ellobiida > Ellobiidae > Ellobium > Ellobium chinense. Next base: position 360,866 of record JAWQUT010000206.1, read on the forward strand.
CATCACCATGATACTGAAAAGTAGAAAAAAGATTGTTGCAGGATGGGTGCACTTATGACCATCCTCCCTAACATCCTTTCATTCAATGGGAAACAGAAAATATTGTGAAAGATACAAAAAAAAACCCACACAAATCCTTTGTCTGCACTCTCTATCATAATAAATGTGAATTCACTGTCACTCAGAATTTGCACTGTTATAATTACTGTACATTATGCAGCACAGCCATAATCATCATCACCAAACCAACTGCACTACATAGTGGGTAGAAGGATGACATTCGCAATCTTCATGAAAGACAACATTTCATCATTTCTGTCTCGCTCTTACCATCCTCCCCCATTTCTTTTTCACATCTCACAAACACATCCATTTTTGTCACAAATGAATAATCCATACACACTTGTTCATACAGAACTCATGATTTGTGAACAAAGTCCTTACAGTTTATTAGTGAACATAACTTTATTCACACATTCAAAAAAAAAAAGAAATATTAAAATTAAACACCTATATAAATCATAACACTAGTGGTCACTGTTGATGGAATTATGAGACTTACAAACAAGAATGTACTGATGATATGGTTGTAGATCAACCCATGAGGAACAACTCCATGAAAGTGGGCAAGTTGCAGTAACAGCATGTTTTATTCTCTATGTTTTTATCACGGTTCTGATAAGCTAGTGTATTATAACTATAAGCATCAATTTCCTCTCAATAACTTTCATTTTGTTAAGATATCAGGAATGGTGTCATTTCACAATACATCTAATCGAAAGGTTTCAGGACACAAAATAGATTTTATATTTTTGCTCTCCTCAAGTTTGGAATTATGCATGACTTTGTTCCTCACTAGTCGAGATTGTTGAAGGATGATATCTGGGCTATTTTGTCAACTGTCAAATGATTCTAATTTCTTTTATCTCACCTTACTGCCATTTTCTTCATATCGATTTTAGTGCGTTCTAAACTGAATGAACTAAACAGGATTGATTTCAAAAGTGAGCGAAAGAGCTAAATTTATCAGCCAGTCTTAGAGCTTTCCTATCTTCACATTTTCTTCAAGCCACTAAGAAGATAAAATGGACAGTGTAGCACAAAATTACTTAAACTGGATAGATATGCAATGTGTCCGACATCTCGTGCAAACTCACTCTAGAATGAGCACTATAATTATCCAGTCATGTTTTGCAACTTATCCACTCTATTCACAATACATTGATTGCAACATACTGTATCTAACTTTGAAAGTGGCCATTGAAACTGTGAAACTCTGTTGCTCTAGTCTCTAGACAATCAAAATCTAAACCAAAACTTCACTACTGATATGAGATATGAAACTAAAACAGCATGGATATCAGATGTAAAAGACAGTCAAAGAGAAGATCTAGAAAGCACTAGAAGTGATATTCACTTTGATAATCTGGCAAAATTAAAGTATAACAAGGATAAGCACCATTTGAAATAGGCTAGGATTGCATTCAGTCAGTGGTAAACACAGTATAACACAGAAAAGATATCTGCATAATGTAGAATAGCTTAAAATTTGTTCAAAACAAAGGCCCATTTCTGGCATGCTTGCATCACAGACAAGTTACCCCTAGTCCTAATACTTTTATTTATGCCTTTCAAAAATTGGTTTTAGTAAGGGCACATTACTTCATGATGTCAGTTCATCATTGAAACAAATAACAATTTATGCCCCTTGCATAGATCTGCATTCTTCTTGTTGCCCTTCTGTTTTTTATGCCCCTTACCCAGCCTGAGGTAAACTGCCCTAACATGTGTTTCAAATGTTTCAAATATTTTCTAGTTGTTCTATCCTTGAGGATTGTTACACTGTTGGAGACAACAATGATTTGGACAAGACCTAAACTAAAATTCATTAACAGTGTCACCACACTAGTATCTTTCACACATGAGATGCTGCATATTCACACCTATATAGATTAATATGCCAGGAAAAAAAAATGACTGTGCAATGTCATCAGGTGGGAAGAGAGGTGTTCCATGGCTAGAGCTTTGGCACAAATTTGTTCACAAAAAGAATGATGAGTAATTAGTGTTTCGAAGGACGGGACCACTCCAAACAAACACTGTGCTGCACTGTAAATTGTCAAATAGTGGCCACAATTATGAATTTTACATGACGCAAACAAGAATAATATGTAACAATTATTTTTTTTTATAATCTGATGTATCATTGAATCACACCAATTATATTTACTAGAGACATAACACTTGAATCAACCAGTAGAATTTCTAGTATTTATACATGTCATTGAAGGATTTCTTTGTTGTCATTGCTTGGCATGAAAACATACTTCTTCCCTGCTGAAGACATAAATATCAGAGATAGTAACTTTAAGCAGAAATTCAAGTGGTGCAAAACAACATTAGTCACACATTATGGCAGGAATGAACTGTTACCATCTCGGTTGTTTTTGGAAACATATTGACTCTAATTTTATAATGACTTACTTAAACTTGTTTGATAAATTTATGATAAATCACGTACACACAGTGAAAACTGACAGGTATGTTCACAATATATTTCATCAGTTTTTCTTTTCTGAAAGTAAGTTGTGATAAGATACAGCCTCGCATTCTTTTCGAAACTTTCTTTTTCTTTGGAAAATCCTTTTAATGTTTTAATGCCTGTTAGCAAATCATTTTTGCTTCACCCTGTGCTCAGAACCAAATAAATCAGTAAGCATTTCCAAATAAACCAACGCTTCAATGTAGTATTGTACGAAATGCACAAAGTAATGTATGCTGGGTACTTGTAAGGATATTGGATCAATGCAACCAAATGAAGCACCACATGAATTTTGGCTTAACATAAAAAAACAGACCAAAACAAAGTAATGAAGAATTATTTCTCAAATTCCTCACTCTCTAATGCCTACAGCTTTGAAAGAGAAACTTGTGTCAAACTGTCTATAGTTCTAGTCAGAACAACATCAGTGTGTTTTTTATGTGTTCCCTGTAGGTGAGGCTTGACAAAACAGAGGCCGATCATGACACAATTTGGGCATTCTTTCCCAATACCTCCGATTGATAGTGAGTCTTGCAGTACAACACTTTCTCAGCTTGGGCATAGTTTTGCAGGCTGTGGAGTACAAAGAAATTGTATTACTATTATGACAACAAGAAAAATTAATGAAAAACACTGAGGAAGGCAAAGAGTGAAAAGTCTTGATGTACAAGCGAGTTGGATGGATAGGTATACAGAATAATGGAGAACTATTGAGATGGACAGTCACTGGACGTAAGTAAAGTTTCACGATCATCTGCTCCAAGCCAGTCAGCATGGTATTTGAAGGAGAAGGGTATGAGAAATGGAAGAAAGGCAAAAGCAACTTTTGAGTGTGACTTGGGAATCTTTTCATGTCAAAATATGTGAAAAAAATATTGTCGCAACTTCTCATCACCAAAGTACGATTTTCCCCGTTCAAAACATGAATTAAGCGGGAACTCCCGCTTGTGATTTTCTCGTGGTCAGATCCTTTTTTTTTTAACTGAGAAACAGTATAATCATATCCTGTAATTGTGCCATTATAAGATCAGTACTGCACTCCTCTGAGCCTTAGATGGCTGTCTAGTTAATCTAAAATAGCCCACAGTAACACTGTTGACTCTAGTAGGACAAGGTAACTTGGGTCCAGCCTCCCCCTGGTTGCATGATCATTGTAATGGATAATAACCATTCCACTCATAGTCTATAAACCGATAAGCTTAGACCAGGCTGCAGAATTCTACTGCCGCAGTTCGCACTCAATTATACAAATTCATTCTATTGTCACACCTAGTGCAGTGGAGTGAGGGTGAGAACTGGTCCTACCATAACGACACAAGGGTTGAAATTAGGTTTTATGGTCCCTTATCAGTACAGTTATAGTTCAATAAGAGATGAGACTCAAACCTTCCTTCAAACCAGCAATAAAAGGATGTCTCCTAAACACCATGAGAAATTCTGAACTACCCAACAAGAAATCTGCTGCTGGCAAGATTCAAACCTTGAACCCTCTGCACCCAAATACTAGCCCTCTACCTCTTGACCACCCTGCCAGCTAGCAGTCCACACCAGCCTCGACTTGTGACTAGATTTATTTAGTAAGCTGTCAACCATTTCCTTACTCATTCAGTCACAAAGGTTGAAATTAGGCTTTATGGTCCCTTGTCAGTACAGTTATAGTTCAATAAGAGCTGAGACTCAAACCTTCCTTCAAACCAGCAATAAAAAGATGTCTCCTAAACACCATGAACTGTTTTGAATTGTGTTTTCCTGCTTTCTCAATGGACCAAAACAAATCAACTCACGTCAGTGACTTTTTGCAGCTGCTGCACTTAAAGCAGGTCTTGTGAAATGGAACTCCTCCAGCCTCAATCTTTTCCTGGACGTACACACTCTTATCACAGATGCCGCATTTTTCAGCTCCTCCCTGAGAAGAAAAGAAAATGTAAATAAACAGTCTGACTATAACTAAGGTACCCTGGCTGCAAGATATTTTCATTACAACTTGTTATAAAATTCCATTCAATATTTCCAATTGATTACCAGATACTTGTTCTGTGGTTTGTATATGAAAAGTGTGATCTCTTCATCTGGCATATGAAGTATTCTAAAAGTCCACATAACTCTGTAATGCACTGATTACTTAATATCAATATAATAAAATACCTCACACATTCAAAATTGTAAGATAAGATTGAAATGTATTGTCCTGTAAGCAAATTTCTATCATGTTACCCCCATATGATCACATCAGTATACATCACGCTTAAAGACATTCATGCACACATATTCATTCACACTAATACATCACAGACACAAGTATGTACTTTGTATTCACTTACTCAAGCGCATACAACAGGTTAACGTTCGTGTGGGAAGAAAAAAACAAACTGAGTTTCCGGTCCATTTTTGAACATACAGATAACACCCAAGAAACAAATCGCTAAAATCGTGGCAACAGCTTCATAGTACTAGTAGCGAAAGGGCCGTAACGTGATCAGTGGTACTAGCCCATCAAGAACATCAGAAACGAAACTAAAGGGTCATAACTACTTAATGGGTAACCGCATCAAATTTATTTTATTGAGTTACTTCCCTTGGACCACGAATTTTTTTTTCCTCCCCTCGCTCCCCTTTTTGACATTTGCTTTACTCGGAGAATTTGAGGTTGAAAATATCAGCTCAAATAACCTACATCTCTGAGGCGGGAGTTTTTCATTTAATTCAAATTTTAATTCTACCATTTTGAGATGGCCACACAAATTCGTCAGAGAACTAACTGATCTAGCCCGTTGCTAAGCATACTAAGTCTATGGCCTATTAATTGTGAAATACAGTACTCTGTTTATTAGTCCTGATCTCTTTGTTGTTGTGTATTTAGATGTCATTATCTCTAATCTGAGGAAGATGGAAGATATGTTCTCTCTAAAATGAGCGCAGCGGTAGTAAAGATAAGTCAACAAACGGATGGAAAACAGGTAAAGCAAACAGATGGAAAACAGGTATACTACGGTATGTGGTTTGGCATGCAAGTCTTGCCCGTCTCATCATACAAGTCTACATGTCATATAGTCAATATTGACATACTTGACACGTAAACAGGTCTGGGGTTCCTTCAGGACCGTAGTAATTAATACAATATTATTTCAATGAAACAGTCAACCCGTAGGGTAACTTAAATAAGCCTATAACATGCTTGGTGAGATAAGAACTAAAGTCGAGCCTTGAAGGTTTGGAGATGAAGAGGGGGGAACAAAGGCAATCTAAAATCTATGAATGAAATTATGTTCTGAGGGAGAACACAGAGAGTTTAGATTTTTGGTTCGCAAAGAAACGGCATTACACCATACCATGTACCATACGTCCTACTGAGTTAACAAAGTACGTGACATATACACACATATACGCACGAACACACACTCATTCATACGCACATATATAAACACGTTTCTGTCCACAGACGAGTGCCACATAGACCTTCAAATACACATACAAGATTATTCGGCTATCAATCAGTAACTTTCTAACATGCTTTTCTTTCTTTCTCTTTCTCTCTCTCTCTCTCTCTCTCTCTTTCTCTCTCTCTCTCTCTCTCTCTTACACACACACACACACACACACACACACACAAACATTCATTCTCTCTTTCACACATACACACATATAATATATTCTCTCTTTTCTCTCTCTCTCTCTCTCTCTCTCTCTCTCTCTCTCTCTCTCTCTCTCTGCGTGTATATTTGTGGGAGGAAGGGAGGAAAGAGAGAGAAAGAGACGAGAAACGCATCGCAGACTCCATTTTCCATATCTTTCAGCAATCCCAACAACGTGCGGTAGTGAATGTTTGAATCAAATGAAAGAAAAAAAACGAAAAAAAGAGATTGAAATTCCTTAAGAAACCCTAAACCTGTTCCAATCAACACATCTAGAGTAAGTTCCCATACCTATTCGAATGCAAATTTTCTGAATTAAAAAAAAAAAAAAAACTTCCCTAGACTTCCATAATATCTCAAAGCTAACAAAAGTTAATCTTTAGCTCCTGCTCTCAGTGAGATCTTGCACGCAAGGTATTCAAACTGTCACAGCAGTGCACATGCTGTGGTCTAGGAGGTCTACAGTATTATTATGCAAATTTGAAATTCAAGTTACCTCTGAGTGAAAATGTTCGCTCTTCCAGCTTGTGAATGTAATAAGTTTAAATAAGGCTCTCCGAGCTGTCATTCTTTGGTCTGCTTATTGCCTGATAGACTTTGTGTCTGTCTGTCTGCTTGTCTGTCTGCTTGTCTGCCTGCCTGCCTGCCTGTCTGTCTATCTGTCTGCTTATGTCTCTGTCTGTCTGTCCGTCCATCCGTGTGTCTGTCTGTCCATTTGTCTGTCCATCTGTTAACTTCCGCAGTTTGCCTGCCAACCCTTTCCCTCTCCATACCTCTTCTCTTTCTCTTCTCCCCTCTCTCTCTCTCTCTCTCTCTCTCTCTCTCTCTCTCTCTCTTCTCTCTCTCTCTCTCTCTCTCTCTCTCTCTCTCTGTTCCTTATCAGATTAAACGTGTGTTGTGCTAGACTACACTATTTTTGTTTTTCTCTGTAGAAGATCCTAGAGCACTGCTGTTGTTCGCTCTGGCAGCGATGCTGATGTTGCTGCTGTTGCTGCTGATAATGATGATGGTGATGATGATGATGATGATGAAGAACTGCCAGTGATAGTTTTATCATGTCAAGCTTGACAACACCGATCCGAAAATTAATAAAACTTGGTAATTGGGCCTACACAAGAGCATGATACTGTGCCACTAGAGACAGCGTGATGTGCAGTGTATAAAGCGGTATGTTTGGCACTTTAATGTGTCTGTTCATGCCCTTACACCTGAGTGAGTACTAACACGTGCACGAAAATGAAAAGGGTGCATTGTTTATGTCAAGACTACCAACAAACACACGCCCTCTCAGGGGCGTGGGACAAAGCAGGAGGCTGCGTCTCTTCCATCATCCCCGTTTCTAAAATTCACGGAAATATCGCTTGGGCTGTTGTAATCCATTCCACTATAAATATTAAATAGTTCCGGTGGGCATAGTGGCCGAGAGATAGAGCGTTTGTCTCTTGGCGCAAAGGTCCTGGGTTCGACTCCTACTAGAGGCAGGTTTCTCCTTGTGTACTTTCCGCGGTGTTTAAAAAGGCATCCATTTGTCGGTGAACTGACAGCAGTCCAAGCCTTTCAAAACCATTCTGAAAAGGGGCGCTAAAACCTTATACAGTACATGTATATAGTAGACAACGGTTAACCCGAAAATGGTTAAACCGAACGCACCGCTAAAACGAATGGAAACAAGAAACCCCGTGTATTTTCTCTATTAAGGCTTCTCTATCTAAACCAAAACTGCTTAAACCGAATATGTTTTTGGTCCCATGGATTTCTTTTTGACCATTGTCTGCTGCATAAAAACCTCAGGTCTTTCTTTAATCAAATCTACGCCTACGTCAGTTGTAATCTATAAACTGAACGCTACGTTTAAACAGGTAGGCTGCCAGTTAATGCTCCTAACAGCTGCCACGCTGCGTAATGTACTGCCAATATTAAAGCGAAGTAGTGACTAGTGAGTGAGTGTCTGTGGAGGCGTGCACTGAAATACGGAACGTAGAACTCACAGGTACGTTGTGGTGACGTCACTACTCACTACGCTCTTCAAAACTTGCTGAGTGGAGGGAAGGGGAAGGGGGTGTAAGAGGTCGAAGAGGAGAGAACGATCTGCTCTTCTACAAATCCAAGTATGGTGAAAGTTTACTGTGTGACTTTGTCAAGGAAGCACGAAAGCTTGGTGCAGTTTGGTAGTGTGTGCGTTGGGGTGGAAGTGTACGATATGAAGAGCCTGATCGATCTTCTCTCTCTCTCTCTCTCTCTCTCTCTCTCTCTCTCTCTCTCTCTCTCTTTCTGTGTAGTATAGACCTGCTAGATTACTTAAACTTCAATAATAATGATAAGGCTATTATATATTNATTTACTGCTACGTTTAAGAAAAAGAATACTCTCAAACAAGTAGTTTTTTTTTTAACCCCATACACTCAGCGGTTAACCTTGACTGCAAATAGATATATTTCTGTCTTGTCTACAGTGTGCCGCCTATCCCTCTGGGCGAGATGTAAATCTAGATGCAGAGATATTTTGGTGAAAACAGTTGAGTGTTCAAATTCACCAAAACGTACATTTTTTTCTTATTAGATCTACATTATTTTAACCATGCAGTTTTTGGGGAACCAGCGCAGGCTAGACGAAGTTAATTATTATTCCAATCGTGTAGGCTGGGTTTATCGGCGTGTATAATCCCATTTGCATTTCAAAGAATGCTTTCTTTCAATCTTTACATAATATAGAGAGAAGGGGTTTTGGGGGTGGAGGAGTATTTGATAAGTTCGCATGAAATATTCATAATCATGTCAACAACCAATATAAAAGCTGTGTGTAGCCGGGTGGCAAAGTGTATTCTTCTTTATTAAGGAGAAGGAATGTGAGCCCAGTCTGATAATGTTTTTTTTTTTTTAGTTGTTACACATTAGCTTGGGAAGTGTGCCAGGAGAGATTTTCACCAAATTATTGTGAAAGATCTGTTTTGAGGAAGAAAGGCCGAACAATTCTAATACAGTACTTGAATTATTTTTTTTTGTCCTCAGCGGGGATCAATCCCAGGGTCTCTCAGCCTGCAACTCTGAACGTGCTACCACTACACCAATGAGACGCTAACTTTATAGCAATCTGCCTGCTGAATCGGTCCCTAACTTTCACGTGCGAGTCTAGTTTTCACTCGTCTCGTGATCGTAACACACTTCCCAACTGCTCACGAGTGGTCGACAGACTGGCAGCATTGGTTGGTCCTAATAATTATAAGAGATCGAAATTTTAATGAGAGGAACCAAAAGGTGAATGAATGGGTCAACGACCGCGTGCTCGTAAGTACAACGACTCGCGATTTTATTCGTGGTAACAGTTCAGCATTTCGGCAGGGTTTCTCTGTCTCTTTCCATCACTGTGTACTTGCCTTGAGCTATGAACTACTTCCATTAGACCATGGACTCCCACAACTAGACTGCGGCTATGGAACCTCATACACTTGCATGACCTCGGGAGCGGACACTGACCTCGACCTTTCTCTCAGGTGGTAATAATTGTAGTGTACTGATGTGATGGTCGGGTATTCATTACGTATAATAGCCTTTCTCTTTTTTATTCTCTCTCTCTCTCTCTCTCTCTCTCTCTCTCAGGCAGTGACTATTGTGCACTTGTTCTTATGTCTTGGTTGGGTATTTATTACAAATCATACATTAGCCACATCTCTCTCTCTCTCTCTCTCTTTCTTTCTCTCTCCCCTCCTCCCTCCAACTCTTTCCTTCTTTCTCTCTGCCTCTCAAACGACGACAATATAGTATGTCACAGACTAACCATTCTTCCCCTTTCTCTTCCCCTCTCTCTCTCTCTTTCCCTCTCTCTTGTCCCTTGTTATGTCCCCTCCTCTCCCCCTCCATTTTCTCCTTCCTTTTATTCTCCAAATTACAAATTAATCTGTAAATAACCTGAATCCAAGCATGAAGTGATTGATTACCATCAACCTCATTCCACACTCTGGTATTCTTCTCCTATCGATTAGAAGGTTCCACGCTTAGCACGGCCTGCCCCATGGAACTAGACTTTATGTATAATTAATTACGACTAAACAACTAACCAATCAAGTAGTGTCTTTATCAACTACAGTGGACGCCTCGCTGCAACATTCTTGTCACTCGCATTTGCGAAAATTTGAAGGAAAAACAAAAATACATGTATGTGTAATTAGTAGCAAGGAAGATTCTTCGTCTCTTATTCATTGTAAAGGGGGAGAAATGTGAACCCAATATGATAATTTTTTTTAAACTGTTACACGTCTTGGGACGTGTGTCACTAATGATTTTCCCAAATTACTATAAAAGATCAATTCCTAGAAAAAGGATCAAAAAAAAAAAAAAACCACTACAAAAAAATTTCCCGTCCTTACCGGGAATCGAACCCAGGGTCTCTCAGCTTGCAAGTCTGAATGTGCTACCGCTACAACACAGGGAAGCTAACTTCACAGCAATTTTGATTTTCAAATACTTACTACCTGAGTACTGTTCCCTAACTTCCACGTGTAAGCTTAATGTTTACCTGTTACCCTGACATACTTCCCTACAGCTCACACATGTACCGCCACTTTGAATAAGGCATATGTTATACTGCATGGTGCTATTTTTAAAGTGGAGATCTAATGGAGTCTTAACATAATTATAATGGAGTGGAGAGAGGAAGAAATGCGAGAAGTCTGTTTTTGAGCTGCATGTCCTTTACGGGAGCACTGCAGCCGGCAGGCTTACTGTAGCTCAGTTTTCTTTTCCTGGAAATTCCAAGCAAATAAAAATATCTGCCAGTCAATCTCTCTATAGTGACCGTTCTCTTTTCACATACGCATTGTATAATGTGTCTCTCACAGTGGCATGAACAGTGTTCCTCTCACAGTGGGCAGGTATGATAAGCCAAACAACAACAACAACAACAACAACAACAAGATAGAAAAAAAGACACACTAAAAAGAAGAGTCAAGCATGTGCTAAGCCGAAGGACGTATAATGTGTTAACGTCAAGCTTCTCGACCGTGTGTAGACAACATACAGTAACAGATGCTTAGTGTGTTGAGAGTGTGTCGAGTGTGTGCAAACACACGATGATGAGTACAGGACCGTAATTACTTCTTCCATCATCTTTGCTAAGAGGTATGGGATGGGGGAGGGAAGAGGGGGTCCCTTGAGGTTCCAAGTCAATGGAAAGAAAACGCTATTATTAATATTAACCCTACTTTTCTCACAGAAACTTGCCTTTCAGAAGATGGGGAGGGGTCCTATGGAGGTAAAAGTAACGGCCCTGCTTATTTAAGAAGAGTGAAAGGAAGACATGATGAAACTCTTTAGCACTGCACTGAACAGCGAGCAGTGAAATGTCAGCGGCGTGAAAGATGGCGAATGTGCAGGGCGTCACCTACCACAGCTGGAATGAGTCATGTATAAATAAAAAATGCGAATACGGCACACGCGAAACAAAAAAAAAACCGAAGTCTAGGCAGGATCGTGGCATGAGGATGCAATCTGTGTGCAGTCCTATTTGAATAGGTGCGAATTTTTTTGATGCGAGGTTTTCAGTACTTTCACCTGTACCTACACCCCACTGTTCCATAGTAGACTCTGTTTACTCACAACACGTTTAGATGCAACTTCCTCTTAACGGCAACTTCGGTGTAATAACGACATATTAATTTCCTCTTCTATACATTCTCTGGATGATTGTAACTCCTTATAATCACAACTTTACCGCCGCTCCAACGGAGTTGCGATAAAGCGTAATCCATTCCACGGTCTCCTTGTTACAGCCCTGTTACTTATTCTACTAATCTGAGCAATTCTTTAATCACTGACCTCTCCGCTCAGACCAGTATCAGTTAAAAGCGGAGGATGATCTCACCGAAATCTCCTGATTGATATAGTCTAATACTCAGTAATCGAATTACTTCTTACCAGAACACTCTGGCAGTTACGATCGTACAGCGTACGGCCATGCGACAACACTAATAGCTGAAGAACCCTCCTCTGGTTGTCTGAAGCCATTGAGCAACTCTCGTATGAAAACTACGGATCGCCTCAGCACTTGTTTCGCTGGACCTATGCTGGGGACTCATATTGGGGACCCTTGAGCGTGGAGTGGACTTCGATTTCCTCCCTCCCTCTCTCTCTCTCTCTCTCTCTCTCTCNCACACACACACACACACACACACACACACACACACACACACACACATATATATATATATATACACACATACAAAGGTTTAAATGAGAGACATTAATATCGCATCCATCCACACCTCTCTCTCTCTCTCTCTCTCTCTCTCTCTCTCTCTCTCTCTCTCTCAACATTCGATCATCCGCCCCCACCCCTTTCCCATTTCCCAGGCAGATCTCCGCCTATGCATGGACCCCCTGTGAATCGACAGTCACTAGATTCTTGTAAATCTTTGAAGCTATTAGGGCGTGTCAAGCCATTATCTTCTAAAGTGCAGACCCCCGGCGCACTATGCGACACTTGCACTAACTGGCAAAATAGCACCTGTCATGATATCAGCAAGCACGGACATTTACTACAATGATTGAGAGAGTGCGCATTAACGATGGAATCTCTTACCATCGTAAGAATTACAGTAGTGCGTCAGTGCTAAAATGCACCCTCAGCAGCGTTCAACATGCAGAGTTAATGTAATTCTTACAAATGTAAGAGATCCGATCATTATTGCACAAGTTCTCAAATAATTAGCAGCAATACTCATGTAGTATAGACTAGGTTAGTAATAGCTGTGGGGGGCTGGAAGTTAAACAAAGGGCGTGGACAGCCAGCATGAGGCCCTTGTGCAAGGTTATGTTTCATTTCTATAACTTTTAGTGTAGGGGCAGCCAGGCGCGAAAGTTTTCTAGTGTCCACTCACGAATACGGTGCAACTAATGTCATCGTATAGATCTGTACCTGAGAAGAATTACGAATAAGACTATATTGCTTGTGTGCTCTGCCGAATAGTCAGCTCTTGGATTTCCTTTGAAGACGCAACAAATAGGAGTGAGTTTAGACATCTCAACACAAACTCATAAATCTCTCAAATTTAGGCCCTCTTGCAGGAAACTCCATCCTCCTTCTTTCTCTACACCACTTTGTCAACAGTTTCGTGAAATCAAATAAATGGGCTTTCCTCCTAGATACTTCAAAATCGTATTTCCGCGTTTTCCGCCACGAAGGATTCAGCCATAAGTTCGCTGATGTCCTTGCAAAAGTGTAAACAGGGGACCAGTGACTCCTCTCCCTAGCCCCTTCCTGAAACGTCAATGTATCCCAGCCCCTCACTTGGCTTCAACCCTAGTAACCACCTGCTTTGCCACTGACCCTATCACCCTCCATCTTCTAGTTCTAGCCTCAAATACAGATTATGTAGATCTAATTCTCCACGTGAGATGCGATCTATCGCTCTCTTGTTACATATAATATATTGTAAATTGCTCATTGGCGATCCTACCTGCTCCCCCTTCTCTTCCCCATTCTCTAGTATGTTGTATATATATAACAATAAAAATCATTTTGTCCCTCCACCAGCTCCGCCCTCACCTAACTAATATCTTGTTACACCACTGAACCCTTTGCCCCTCATCTTTAACCCATTGCTTTTCAATGCGCCCGTTTGCGCCCGGTAGATTTACGTCCTTATCATTTCAATGCGCCCGAATGCGCCCGTGTACGAGCGGAAGTACGAAGGCTTGTGTAGCTCTTTTTTTACACGAAACTATAAAGTAGACATCATTCTGTCCGGATCACCGGAAATAATCGATAAAGAAAGCGAAAGTTACAGTTTACAGAACGAAGATCGAGCCAGTGGTTCCCGTGCTGTGAATTTTTGAAACTGACTGATTATCGCAGTGATTTTTCAGTTCTAAGTCATCACAATGGCCTTTGACTTTTTGAATTCTTTGGTAAATCAACANTTATCGTAGTTTATATTTGGACGATAGCAACCGTGTAATCTTATAATGAGGTGTCATAAAGTTTTGCCTTAAGTAATTTTTTTTTCTTTTAATCTTGACTCTAAACTGGGAGTCATCCTCAATCCTGATCCCTGACCCATTTTCTGCTTTCCAGTTCATTAGATTTTAATATTATCTGCTTGAAATTTCAGGTATTCCTCAATTACCTCATGGCCCATGAGACTGACACTTCCACATTAATTTTTTTTTTTTAATGGTCTCCGCCGATGCATGCGCATTCGGCTTTATGGTGAATCAAGGTCAGTATTTACCACTATCGAGATGCTAAGACTATTTGTAATGCTTTGGGAAGCTAGTGGAGGGGGGAGGAATGGGGAGATGGAGAGGGGGTAAAAACAGTTCACGGTAGATCTAATAGTACAGTCAGAACGGACGAACTTGATTTCGCCGTAAATGAGTGAGCATTTGTCATTGTTTAACAAAGAAAAGGGGTTAGGAAAAGGGTTGAATTACGGCGAAATCGAGCATAGAGTCAGAACAGCACAGTACAGGCTTGTACAGTGTACAATATAGAACAATTCGCGGCTTATCTAACTGCACAACTTGCATATTTATATATCTATATCTCTCTCTTCTACACCCCAAACCTGCACCACAGCATTCTCTAGCTGCCTCTGATCAACCTGTCATTATAATAATAGCTGTGCCAGAAATATCCCTGCCTTTCATTCGAAAAATGAGTTTACCTGGTCTTTAGGGGAAATGACTGTCAAATACATACTACATGAACAGGGCCTGGCCTGCGCTGCTCCGCAGGTCTATACTGACGTCACAACGCCAGCGTAGAGCGTTTACAAACGTTTTCAGTAAACACAAATTAATAGTTGATGCGCGCGTAAACTGATAGGCAGCTTTCACGGTGCCAAGCCCGGCAAATGGCCTTTCTGTTTCGTACAACCTGTGATGTGAATGATGGCAGGGAGCCAGGAGGCCCGTCAGCCCGTTACTAACGTACTCGCAGCTAGATCTAGATCACTTGGGAGGTTTCACGACTCATGGGTTTGATTTGCGAAA
>JAWQUT010000206.1:380742-439620 GCA_033807755.1 Ellobium chinense
GGCGCGATACTAACATTTCTTATTATATGGCCAGTGGGGTTTCCTCCCCGCCCCTATGCTGCCAAGCGTCTGACTCGCCCCTACCCTACCCCCAACCCAACCCACCCCAAGATCTCAACACACATGACTCATGCATTAGGGTCAGCCACCTCATTCAGCATTCAGCAGAGCTACATCATTGTGTAAACCATTCTACACACATAACGTACTATACAAATATGGGCCACACATACATTAGCTTTTTACGCACATTTTTCTGATAGACAACGCGAACAGAAGGGAGCGCCGAGTACAGAGTGCTACTGGGCAAAGCGGTTGAACAGGGTGGGGGTTTGGGTGGGGTGGGGAGGGTGAAATTTTGTACCGTCTCCTTCACTGATCAGACCGTGAAATATCAGGGGCGTAGGTTTGAGAGTTGTGACACCTTATGCTGTTATGACATATTTCAACTTTTGCCGTTTTTTTTTTTTTCTCAGCTTTATGTTGACAGTGATTTATTACTGTAACTACTGTAACAATGCTCGGCTCCACTTCCTTAAAGATTCACACAGTGTTGTGGATATGGACTCCAACAAACAGTAATACACAGGTTATATCTATATATAGACTAAGTGTATATTATAGATGCATAACACTGGTAGTATTAAGGGAACCTACAACCTCGAGCGAGGACTACTTTGTTTTATTTGCCGACAGGCACTGTTTCTCGTGTCTGCATACTCGTGTCTACGTGATTTATCGGAGCATGACGCGTTCGTTAAAAGATTAGAATCCGTGGTGCATGAAATTTCAATAGAATAACATTATTTTTCAAAACACGCAAAAGTCGCACGGTGTGTCAAACAGGTGTATCCAGTGGATGACTGTACTATACTGCACTTTGAAGTTGAAGAACAGTGTAACATAATGGCGTATTCGGTGAACAAGCTTCCGTGCATTCATCGCCGTGTGAACCTTTAAGAAAATGTCTCACTGAGATCTACAAGAGACTGTAAGTGTGCTGAGTCTTCCTCCAAAAATAGACCAGATAAGCTAGGATGACGCCCTTTGGTAGAACTGGAACCATCTGGCGGCTTAGCAATGTGCATTTTCTTTTCAAACGTCATACCAAAATTTTAACGAATGCGTCACCAGCAAGGCGTTGGGGGTTTGTAATGATCATATCACAGCCCCACTTGACACCCAACTTCTCTCCCTTTGCCACTGACTTGTCACTCAAAACGACAGTTACTAGGAGTTACGCCCTGATAGAGATACACTGGCTGTCGTAATGTGGCACTTACGATAAGGCTAGCTGTCCTTAGCTCATGTAATGACTGCATACTGTGACAATGTGTGGTGCTCACGGTGGTGGTGGTGGTGGTGGTGGTGGTGGTGATGATGATGATGATGAAACTCATAAGAAGAAAAACTGAAGTGTTTTCAGTGACAATGACAGCTTATGAAAAAAAAAATGAAGGCTATAGCCCTATTCCCCCCCCCCCCCCCNAAAAAAAAGCGTTTTTTGCTTAACCTTAACCTCTTGGTTTTGTCATACTGTTCACACCCACATAAAATCTGTGGTTACTTCATGATCATAAAAATAAGTCACCATCTTAATCCCACACCATCTTACACCACCACACCAACCCTAAGGCCCATCCGTTCCGCCCAGTAAATCAAGTACATCACACATACCAACTCATACCATACAGAGTATGAACATCTACATATTTCAAAGGAGGAAGACATGTCAAGTGTACCATTACACAGCAATGTTAAAATGTCTCTTACGAGCTACCGCGTCGAGACCAAGTCATATATTATGTCAAAAAAAGATTTACAGTGCAAACACACACGATTGTTTTGTCGTGATAGAATACACCGACGTCTCACCAAGAAAGTATGCGCTAATCAGACAATGTGCTTTGTCTACTCTAATTCAGAGCCTCTACCCTTCCCGTCTTTGTTTTTGTTTGTTTTGTGTGCACGTCGGTAGGCCTTCCAAGATACAAAAAAAAAAATGGCGAGGCGGTGTGTGTTAGTTGTCTATTATCTGAAAATGACAATGGTAATTTAGGTACCTCGACAATGAGTTGCTCCATAAACTAGTTAAGTGTCTGCACCATTGTCAGTGTTTTCTCCAGACAACACGCTCGGGGGATTCGCCCCTTAAATTTCAACCCCACCCCACCCATCAAAAAAAAAAATCGCGCCGATCTCCCCTTTTTCTGCCCTCCAAAGTCTGCATTTCTTGAGAAAAACATAAAATTCCTCTAATAATAATTTACTAATCCCCCATTAACTGTAAACCCTCCAACTTATGTGCCGTGAAAAACAGACTGCAGTGTTTCACTGTCCTTCACCCCTTTCCTTCCTACCATCTCTCCCTCCCCCCCCCTCCTCCGCCGGAGCCCCGATCCACACGGCTCTCTTTTCATTGACATGTCTGGATTCGCCACTGGTGGAATGCGGGAAAAAACGTGATGATCGAACTTTCCCAGAGCCAAAAGCAATCTGCTGCTAACGCTGAGCAGAGGCAGATAATAATAACAACTGTATTATACCGTGATCGATCCCAAAGCCCGTGTCAAATCGGCTTCAATACATGACAGAGATAAGACTAGATCTGGTCTGCGGTTCGATAAGAGCTCAAGTACAGTACTTGATAATTCAATCGATCCTTTATAGATCTAAATACTGTCTACTGGCGTCTGCATTCTGGATAGCTTAAGATCTCTCTCTCTCTCTCTCTCTCTCTCTCTCTCTCTCTCTCTCTCATCCTCGAGCTCCCAACTCCCTTGCCCTTTTGCAGTGCATCTTTCATGCTTCTTTTCAATTTCATCTTCACTTCCAAGTTGAGAAATTACATTTTATTAACACGTCTAGTCAGCATGCATTAACTAGAAATATCAGTACTCCTATATTGTACTAAATAGTTACCGGTAGGTAAAAATCGAAATCAAGCGCTGACTAAGTGCCGAAGGAGCGTTATACTATATACTTCCCTTCCCAACCTCAAAAAACAAACAAACAAAAAAAAAACACTCACACACATAGGCATACTAGTCATGCACACAACAGACAAAACATATCAAGACCATACCTAATCACTGAAAAAAAACAAACCCTACATGTATAATGAAAGAAAATTTTCTTATAAACGTCTAGACACTACATATATAATGAAGCTGCTTGAATATAATTTATGTAGGCCCCTAATGCGCTCACTATAATTAATCCTAACATCCCACTCCATCATCTCATTAACCCTAATTACATAATTCTGGATACTCACGAATTTGGGTGGCATGATGCTGACTGTGCTAAGTTGTTTCCGCTGATCAACGAATCAAATGGAAGCTCGTTATTAAACTCGGATACGGCTGAGTTGAGCAAACCTCGACTGATCTTTGCTGGAGGAAGATAAAATTCGCCTATGCTCAGAATACACTACACCGGGAGAAGTGCAAAAACACCACTGGGGCTCCGTCCGGTTTTATCGTAGGATAGTTCGGGACAACTCGCGGTAGGACGAAGAGAGCTAGCAAATTATTGGTTCGATGTACGAGTTTTCGAAGTTTCCTCTGTATCACTCGACTGCGGCGGCTATTGCACACGGCACAATTAGTGCGGTTAGAATTCTTTGCACACGGTTCAGTACTGGGCCTTGGTTGCTCTAGTTTCACGAACACTGGTCCATTTTTCTTGAATTCGATAGTGTAAAAAAAAAAAATGCGCGCCGAAGTGTGCGCGCTGTGCGCGAGTTTAAAAATGAATACAGGGAGGGCAGCGCAGCTGGCAAGACATTCACACCGATAGTGTTTAGTTCAGCATCTTTATGAATGAACCTAGGTTTTACAGTATATATATACATTGCTTAGTTTTAGGGTGGAGAGAGCTGGGGAGGGTAGAGAGCAGAGAGGATTATTGTTGTTGTTGTTTTTTTATATCTTCTATGGACAGAAAAAAAGAGGGCGGGAGTCTGCAGAGAGGTTTTCGTGCTGTATGTATCTTGCCTCTAAACAATGTGAGGTGTTTCATGTGGTGCTATCAATTATAGTGATGATGATGATGATGATAATCCGAGAATCTAAGCCAATTAGAATCCAAATGGATGTGGCGTCTTAAAACCCGTCAGATTAATGGGGGACTCAGTATTGAGGAACCCTTTCTCAAAAACTGTAAACNGATGATACTGGGGTGATGACGATGATGATTGTGATGATGTTTCATTTTGGATTGTTGCGTCACTACACTGTTGGCAAGTGCGTGCTTCTCAAATATTGTGATGATGATAATAATATGGTCATGATGATTCATGGATCGGGGTCTTAAACGGTGATTTCCTTATGAATCACCACTCACCACTTCTGGAAATGTCATAGTTTAATATTTATGTTCAGCAAATATTTTTTTTTGCTACAGTATCACAGAGTATTTTGCGATGACAGGGTAGAATAAAGATGGTTGTAAAGCGTATTGTAGGCAATTGACACAGTGATTCAGTTCACACCATGGACAACTTATAGGTATGAAGACGCCAGTAGTATCTGGCATTTTGATATGCAATTTTAAATAGTCCCTAAAAAAATCAGAAAACTGGCCATGGGGAGAGGGGAAAGGGATTGGATTTGAATTTCAAAGGCTTAGATAGGTGCAGATACGTAGACTCAGAATAGGGGAGGCTTAGCCACTCAAGTATAAACTTTGTGGTTGTTGCTATGTAGGTAAGGTTACCGTGTTTACTGAGTGAAAACGCCTAAAATACTAGATAGCCTGCTTCACTGCCTAAGTTCTCAAAATCCAATTGGTTTAGGAGCATTTCTCTTAGTGTCAAAATTTGGAGGAAAAGCTAAACTACATGTGTGGAAAGTATTTTGGCTTGGGACCCCTGGATAAATTAATGAAAAGTGTAAAACGTTATATAGCCAACAGTGACCAAAAAAAACCCACAAAAAACATTGGCATCTTCATACCTATAATCTTCTCAAAACAGTGCAGTATCCACGCTGGTCTCATATGCTGATTGCTTACTGGGCTGAAAGATATGTTTTTGTTCTGTTTCTTTTTTGCTTTCTGCAGATATTTTTATTTTATGTTATTTTTAGCTGATGTTGCCTGTTTTTTGTTGTTTTTTTCTTTGTCCTCGACACCATTATAATTTGTGTTTTGTGTTTTTTTTTGCACCTAATAAGCCTCGTGATGCTCTTAAATGATATAATTAAGTCCGCTCGTTACGCTTGATAACGACAATAGAATATAAGCCTAATATACGCATCTTCGTGCAGAAAGATGGGCACGACTGTAGAATTTTGCGCCTCAGTGGCAGTTGATCGGCCGGTAAACAACACGTGAAACGGTCAATATCCGTAACAATGGCCTCGCAGCCAGTGGGAGGCTGGCCCCACCCTCAAACCCCCCTCCCCCCCCAACACACACACACAACACGCCTCGCGCTACGAGAGTGTTAATAGGCTGCTTAAAATCCCCCTCCTTCTTTCTTGAACTCGGCCAAAATTAATATGTTTGGGTGTTAATAATGTACAGAAAGAACTGTAATATAGACATTTACAATTTGCAGATAATACCTTAATATGACTTTTAAAAAAAAGTATAATTTAAATAGTATGCGGTCAAAACCGGCCCAATTAAAAACTTGGCCACTAAGTCAGAAGGAAAGGTGTTGGTCTTCAAAAGAATCTGTGAAAAATGTTGATGATGACAAACCCCGCTCCCTCCTCCCCTCCCCAACCCCATATACATACCCTCACCATCATCTTTTTCTTCCATTAAAAAATAGAATAATGGTAGTCCTTTAACTTTCATGAGCAAACACGTTCAAAATCAATATACAATCGGTCAATCTGTATATAAATTTCTACTGTTCATTACTGGTTGAAAAAAATAATAACAAAAGTGCCAAAGAACGATCTTTACATAATTGTATGATTTGTTTCGTTTCTTAATATTTTACAATTTCATATTTTGTGGATATTCCTACGAAGTTACTACGAACATTCTGGACTGCTTAAACTGTTTCCCGCCAGCAAAATGGCCGAAGTTGGAGCAAAACGAAAGCGAAATGTTAGACAGAGAAGAGATTCGTCGGACAGCGGCAGCGAATCAGAAGAAAATGAGGAAACAAGGTATGAATTTCCTTTATATGAATTGTATGATGGATGGGTGACAATTTAGGCTTGAGTCTAGACTAGATTAAATTTCATTGAATAGTTCCCAGTCATTCGGTCTCTGTCACTGAGCTGAGATGAAAAACAAGATTCCTTTGTTTTCGACTTAGTGTAGCCTAGTCTAGATTTTAGATCTGGAGTGACCGCACCAGTTATTGGAGTATTTTAACATCTCTTTTTTTATTTCCAGCCAACAGAATAAGATACGAATATCTTTACCCTAGTCTAGATTTTATAACAGTATACTATTATTACTCCTAAAATAGACTCCTAAAAGTGTGAGCCGTGCGGGTGAGGTTGCCGGCATTCTACCTAGACATCTAGACTACATCGGTCATCACTGACACTACAGTCTACATCATGGATATTATTCTAAAAATCGCTTTTGAATAGCAGTGTGAATAAAGTTTTGGCTATCTCGAAGGATAGCACTGCCTGCAATGATATTGAATTGATATCGTTCATTTAGTCTTAGAGTTTAGACAAGTCATGGACTAGATCAGCAGTGTCCTAGCCGTCGCTAGAATAATATAAGATAAGATAAGATAAACATTTATTATCCAGATTTGGAAATTTGTTTTCACAGCATTTATAACAATACAGTGAAAAATACAGATTAATAATGTTCACTCGTACACACACATCCCTACGTACAAGCATACCACATTAAGAAACACTGCTAAGGCGAATGGCTGATGCCCCGATGGCAAAAAAGATGGCCTGTATCGCTCTCTGTGAGTTTTTAAGAATAGTATCCGTCTACTTCTTTCAGATCGGATTATCTGATGGAAAAGGGGGTGGGAGCAGTCACTCAAAATTGATTTGAACTTTTGCTTGCAGGATTGAGTGTATAGTTCTTCAAAGTCAATGTATTCTGCTGGTTAAATAGCAAGCTTTTTTGAGAATGGAGTTGTAAATTTTGTTCTTGTCTTGCTCCTTTGCATTTCCTCCCCATGCTGTTTTATGCAAAATAAGATGACACTCTGTATAGTTGACTTGTAAAACATGTGAATGAGTGTTCTATCAATATTAAAATATCTAAGTTTCCTCAAGAAATACATTCGTTTGTTTGCCTTGGCGTAAACTGAGGTGGTATGGATAGATATGCCAATCGAGCCTAGAGTCAATGTGGATTCCAAGATATTTGTAACACTCAACTCTTTTGACATTTTCATTATAGATATTAAGCAATGGTTGTGGAGTTGCATTTGTTCTAAAATCAATAACCATTTCCTTCGTTTTCTTTACATTTAATACTAAGTAGTGATCTTCACACCACTAGAGTAAACTATTGAATTGTATTTAGTTAACCATTTACCCCCTAAGCCACCTGCCCAAGACGGATTCCCAATTCCTAAGAGAAGGGAGATAACTCTAAAAAAAATGTGACTTTTAAAAAAAAAATTCATTTAAAAAAATCTAATCTGGCATAGGTTGCACCCATTCACTGTCTCATACATGTTTCCATCATAAAGCTTCACGATAGAGGTGTAAAGCGTCCTCCATCACCTTAAAAAAAGCCAAAAAATCTATGACAATTTCAAAAAATCACAGAGAAGCAACCACTCGCTCGATTTTCTCCAAAGAAACACTGGAAGGAAGTTCGTTTTCCGCAGCTTCTGATTCCACAATTTTTATTCCGTTTGGCGACATTCAGAACGTGCAATGCCGTCCGTAACGAAACAAATCTAAAACGGCGACCCACGGCGACTGTAGGGGTTTACCGATAGCGGCGACTGTAGGGGGTAAATGGATAAGCCTCTTCATCACATGGTCCAGAAATCAGTCCTTGTATGGTGGTATCATCTGCAAACTTATATTATGAAAATATGGTGGACAGAGTGAGTTTTCAGAGCTGAGTGAAAGTTTCACGAAGTTTTGTTGTTCAGAGACCAAAACTCTATAATACGCCGATGACATAAGGCTGGGCAGCTCGACTCAGACGATCAAGTAGAGTCGATCTTCTCCTGTGGCTCAGTTAATTAACTCGGCACTCGGCAAGTCAGGATCAACTTGTAAGATTTGATCCTCAAGCTCAAATTTTAGTTCTGATCTTTGTGAAGCCCTCAAATCTGGCTCAACTGAAAAGTAAAAGTTTATCACGTCACATGTTCATTGTGAGGTAAGCTCGGGCTGAGTGTCGCATTTTATGCAAATTAAGGGAGGTTGTTTATGTTAGAAAGCAGGGACGGGAAGAAGGAGGGGAGTTGGCAATGGAGGGGGGACATGTTGGGAGGGGAAGTAGGGTAACAGAGCACATGACGAAGTTTGGCTTTCATTAAATTTTGCTGAGTGCTGTCAAATTACACTTTATTATACGTTTCATAAGATTTTATTAATAATTACATTGTTTCCTTACCTATGTTCTTCNAATCTTTCCCGTGATTGTACCCTTTACACTAGGTTTTATAACAGTATTAATCCTTACTACTCAAGACTACTGAACTACTCGCCTAAAACTTTTAGTTAACTGTGGACTGTGAGGTTGCCGGCATTCTAGACTAGTAAATTCTACCTCTAGATCTAGATCTACATCACGGATATTATTTTAAAAATCGCTTTTGAATAGCAGTGTGATTTGGGTCAATTTGGGACCAAATGCTACCAGTCATCGGCGTATGCTTTGAGCTAAAAACCAGGACTTGCGCGTAATTACTAGACTAGTCTAGCCTAGTTATTATACATCACAAAATGCAATCAAAATAAGGCACACTTGTCAGTTTTTGTTTGGGATTTTGTCTTTTATTTTGACAAAGTTATGCTGAGGTAAGTAAGTACTACCAATGCACATGGCATCACCATTATGTAGAGGCGGACACTCCCCAATCGCCGAACAAGGGTCCAGTAGGAGTTTACAAACAAGTAGAAAAACATAGATTTCATTGTAATAATTTAATATCCAGGATAAAGTTCTGGCTATCCCGAAGGACAGCACCGCAGTGATATTTAATTGATACCGTTCACTTAGTCTTAGACAAATCATGGACTAGATCAGCAGTGTCCTAGCTGTCGCTAGAATATATTGCCTGCAAACAAACAAAAGTCACCATCTGCTGTGAAAACGTGACGTAATCACACAAATATGGTGGACAGAGTGAGTTTTCTGAGCTAAGCAAAAGTTTCATGAAGTTTTGTTGTTCAGAGACCAAAACTCTATAATACGCTGATGACTAAGTCTTAGTATTAAGGCTGGGCAGCTCGACTCAGAGGTTCGAGTAGAGTCGATCTTCTCCTGTATCTCGGTTAATCAACTCGGCAAGTCAGGATCAGCTAGTAAGATTTGATCCTCAAGCTCGAATTTTAGTTCTGATCTTTGTGAAGCGCTCAAATCTGGCTCGACTAAAAGTTTATCACGTCACATGTTCATTGTGAGTAGGGTAACAGAGCACATGACAAAGTTTGGCTTTCATTAAATTTTGCTGAGTGCTGTCAAATTACACTTTATTATACTTTTCATAAGATTTTATTAATAATTACATTGTTTCCTTACCTGTGTTCTTAGTAATAAAATGAGAACGATAAGTGAATTGAAAAAAAAAAATCCAAATGAAACAGCCCTCAAAGGCAAGAAAACAATACCAGCCACGAGGAGGGTACTAGAAGCAGGGTGATTAATGCTGACACTGTATAAACAGATAGTCGTGCGAGTCGGTCTGTAGTCGATCTTATTATAGCTCTGCATTACCAGCCTTTCGTTCACGAACTGAAAAAGCTCGAGTTCAAAAGATTGAGCTTTAGTCGATCCTATGGCTGCATTACCAGCCTTTACCTTGAATTTTCTTTCCTTCACGAACTGAAAAAGCTCGAGTTTTAGTCGATCCTTACGATCCTTGTCACCAAATGGTCGAGCGGAGTCGACTTTTCAGAATGAGGGATCTGCCCACCACTACCGATGACTGGTCTATGCCGATAACTGGTATAGTCACTCTAGATCTAGCTGTCTCTCAAGACAGCACCGCTCTGGTAATGGCACAGTTTCCTTTCACTTAAGCTGCATAAAGAGATCTACATCAGCTCTTGATCTAATGAAAGGTGGTTATCGATTCTGGGTACTTGACACTCACATTTTGTAAAGTATTGGAAGAATTTATTTGAGGTAACTTCCATAAGCCAGGTATAAAGTGCCCCTGGAGTTAGTGTGGAAGACTAAATGCATATATAGTCTCATTGACACTCCTATTCTATTAATTAATCTGGTGGAGAGTTTATATAGAAATATGCATGGAATTCTAAATGAGACTTACATCCCTAGCCCATATTCATGCCTTCTAGTAAGTAGTTCTAGTACACCCCAGCCCCAACCCCAAACCCTACCCTAAACCCTTACACTAATAATGCCCATCTGTCGAGACAGGAGCATAGGGGGTGTCTTATTCAAACTTCCTCTTTAGAAATCTTTCTTATTGTTCCTTGGCAGAATAAAGACAGACTGAAGAATGAAGTTATGTGTCTTTTTAGTAAAGCAGAAGCTATTAGAAACGCCATATGAAACTGTTGGTTAATGCTACCAGCTATTTTCAGTGATTATGAAGAACATGTAGAACTAGCCTAGAAGTAGCAGTAGCCAGAATAAAAGCATAAAAATGTCACTGAAACTTTGTCTCATTCTTCATCCAGATGTTTCCAGTCATGTGTGTCCTAGGACATGTTAAGTAACATTTGTAATGTAATAACCCCCTGAGGCTTTCTTAATCAAAATCTCTACGCCTTAAAGGAAACTGTTACATTCTTGACAATAAAAAATCAATTCTTCTGATACTTCAAAAAGCATTCCATGTCAAATACCTAGAGCCCATACCCACCCAGCACAATTTAGGGTTCTGAAGTGCAAAAGATCAGCTGCTTCGTCCTCACCTCCCCTCGTCCCATCTCTTTTCTTTTCTCTCTCTCTCTCTTTCTCTCTCTCACTCACTTACTCTCTGTCATGTTCAGTTGCTTCAAGTAACCAAGAAAACAAACGGATACGGATATGATAATTTTATTTCCTGGACATGATCATTCACAAAGTGAAATTTACGTTTGGTCTAATTGTTTACATATTGTTCTTTTATGCAGGGAAAAATTGGAAGCCTTGCGTGCCCTACAAAAGATGCGATCAAGGCAGCATGGTGTGAGTGCAGCCAGTCTTGCGCTTGGCAAGAAAATTGCCAAAACTGAGGAAGTCTCGGACGTAAGTGATCTTATGCAGCCAGTGGAAGGAAAAGATTATTAGCAGGGAACAGTATGTCTTAAAATTCATGAGAACAAATTTGAAATGAATTTTGAACAAGTCTTTTACCATTCCAGGCATTCATCATTGACCATCTTTAGAAGTTTTTATGCTATCAAATAACCTATACCCTTTGTACTGCAGTAGTGTATAAAAGTATCCACAATAAAGTATCAATGTTCTGGAATCTCATGGTCTGGAGATACTTTAAAATGGAAAACAAAAAATGCATAAAAAGAGTACCCTTGAATGTTAGAAATTGTTAAATAACCTATCATGTTTATAACTTTCAAACTCAAGTTCTTTGCGCTTTTGCTGCTAGACTGTGTATCGAGGAATGCGAAAGATTATGCTGAAGTTAGGTAGTGACTTGTTCAGAAGGAACATATCCTCACAGTAATAGGGTTGTATAGATCTAGGTTGGCGCAGAATAAGAGAAAAATACAAGGATCTGTGGTGTGTGTACCCAGTTAGATCATGGGGAGAGCAGTGAGAGTTTATTTCCAATAAGTTCATTGGAGGTTAAAACCAGTAATATGCCTCTTTTTTTTTTTTTGTATGACTTTTCCTGAATTGCCTTGCAGGCGCATTTCATGGAAATGGGGACGGAAATATTTGTTATTTGAATTTGATGTATCATATTTAGAAACATTGCTTGGTTGACTTCACTTTCTTATGAAGAAGTTCGGGACATGTTGATACTTCAAGGCAATAAACCTGTAAGACTGTAAGCAATAATTTTCAAATTTTGTAAAAGAGCATAAAGAATGTTCCATTTCTCAATACTTGGCTACACATAATGTTCCAAACTCAGAGTTGGTACAGCCACGAGACTATTTGGTGCACAGCTGTAAGATTTTAACAGAATGTAGGCATATAAAAACTATATGAAATCATGTACACTTATGAAATTTGTAAGAAATACTGATTCAGGATTATTGCACTGATATAATGATGTGGACGTTTCAAAGTATGTACTTGATCAGTTAAAAACCCATGTCTTTTTAACATCCACAGGCAGATCCTTTCAAAATGAAAACAGGAGGGATTGTTGACATGAAAGCTTTAAAGAAAAAGTGAGTACTGTTTTCTGTCCGCTTATTCTGAATTATGATTATCTAGCTCCAGACTGCGTTTTCATTGCAGAGATTACTATCCTTCAGCCTCTCATCTGTCTGGCTTTCATGGGCATAACTGCTGAAAATACTATGATCAGCTTTTCTCCATTTTATCTCAGCTTTCTATCTTTTTTGACTACTTTGCTTGTCCATTTGCAATTTCTCACTAACACTATTTAAATTTATCCATATCACACATTATCTCAGCCCCAGGATTATCTTAGTGTTCCTGTCATAAAAACTTTACAAAATTTGTTCATGGGATTAATGTAGTCTTCATTATATATCAACACTTTTGGCACAGGTCTAACTTGATTTAAAAACACCAGTGATGTATGGAATGCAAAAAGAGGAAGTTTCAAACTTTTGAAATGAATATGAAGTTGACTTTAAAAATAAATACATAGATGTTTAATTGTGAATGTTCTATCCTATATGTAAAGGCAACAAAAGTATATTTTTGACATAAAATTTTGATTCATGTAACATACGCAATCCTTTGAATATTGATGTTTAAACTCATTGATTTGTTTCCTTTGCAGGCCTTTGACAGGCGAGACAGCAGAAGCCATCGGGACAGCATTTGCAGCTGAGACAAACAGAAGAGATGAAGATGCTGAAATGTAAGCTGGTCCACTACAAACTGTTTTTGAGCCTCTTTTGTCCTATTATTTCATAAATTCTTCGTGTATTCCAATTTTCTTACCATGGAATAGAAACTCATGATTCTTGAAAAGGAAGGTGTTTACACTTATTTGTAAACATTATACATTTGAATCTATAAGTATAACAAAAAGTGCTACTCTCAAGGTGGTAAACTTTGCCATTTTAGAGTTCAGCTAACATTATAAAATGTGTGAATTTAATATATTTAGAGAAAACTGTTGTTGCTCTAAGAAAATAGTGTCACTCCAGGATTCATGAAACACGAATTGGTTTGATATCTCAGTGTTCTAAAAGGTTGATTATTTATGTTTTATAGGTTGAAATATGTGGAGGAAGAATTGGCCCGAAGAAAAGGACACCACAAGGAGGAGGAAAGCCACATTAACAAGTAAGTCTGTCCCTTCTTTAAAAATTGTAACTTTTATTATGTTGCCATGCAATGACTAAACACTGCACATATTCAGATAACCAAATTATAATTATATGATGGCTGGTCATTTTATGACAGTGTGAAAGAAGTCTCTTGGCTTAAGAAAGCCTAAGAATAATTTAAACTCAAATTTTATAAAGAGGTGAACTTTCCCACTTATGAAAAGGTAATGTTGACTCTCCTTCTGATGACAGTGTTATCTTAGATTTGTCATTCATCATACTGTTACTTTTGTACTGTAAATGATGATGGCATTAACAGGGTCATTTTGGGATTGCTTGCATTTATTAAGATTTGTTTCAGAAAAAAAAAAAAATTACCAAGAGCTGTTCAGAGCAGTGCAGTGTGTTACTCTTTGTCATCGTGTAAAAGTGCAAGAAATATAACTTGTGTTTACAACTCACTAGTTGTTATTTCTATAATATGGCAAGACTGTGGGCATATCTGGCACTAAAAGTATGTCTTATAGTGGCAGCGAAAATAAGATTTGACCACTCACCTCTGTTCTCTCATTTTCTCTGCAGGCAAAAGACAGAGGCAGATTCTCTTTATGACTTGCCAGAACACTTGAAGAAATACTCATCAGAAAAAAAATCAGAAGACATGTTGTCCAACCAGATGTTGTCTGGCATCCCTGAAATTGATCTCGGTATTGAGTAAGTATAGAACACGATATTACGTGGGCAGATAAAATGAGTTTGGACTGATTATAAGCTAAATCCAGATTTCTTTGTTTTTATTGTTTGCATTCATCTGAAAAATTTATGGTTATGATACAAAACGAAACTAGCCTACAAGAACCTTCATATTTTTCATGTGTTTAATCTTGTTTGTGGCACTGGCAAATGGGCAATGGGTCCATGAGGGCTAGGAAGGGGAGGAGGAGACAGGGAAGTGGGGAGGGATCCGGTATGATAGGGTATAACGGTTGTTGAAAGGAGCACCCACACAGTGAAGATACATTGTGAAAGAAACTCTGCTGAGGATTCAGTGGAGAGAGGATAGCTTTTCTGTGGGGAGCACAAGCTCTGGCTCTTAACTCCTTTCAGGTCCCCGCCCTTCTCTTCCCTACCCCCCTCCCACCACCATACACAATTTTATAAATGGGCATTATTGTAAAATACGTTGAAACATGCTGGAGATATTCATTATCTTGTTTAAATTGGTCTATGGACAACGCTAGTTGTTTACATTAGGAACATCTGACCTTCATGAGCAGCCTGCTTTGGGATTTGAGTAACTTATATATTATATTGCTTGCTCTTGTGTTGTTTTCCCATTTGAAGTTACTCCATTTTTGGAACAATCAATTGTAGATAAATCAGACTTGAACTGACCCCAAATTTCATGGCTCTTCAAGCAGTAAAGAACAAATCATTTATTTTGCAAATGTCCATTTCAGTGCTAAAATCAAGAACATTGAACAGACTGAGGAAGCTAAGCAGAAGCTACTGGATGAGAGGAAGCGTCAGCGTGATAATATTCCTTCAGACTTTGTGCCCACAAATGTGGCGGTCAATTTTGTGCAGCACAACAGATGTAAGTGTTGTAAATATCTTGAAAATTTAAAAGGGAGTAATTTAGGATGTCTGATTTACTCAGTGTTTTTTAAGATATAGTGCGAAATTTCCTCTTTAATCAAATAATCATGATATAGACATTTTCATTGGTCGTATAGTTGGTTGCAGTATTTCTATGAAATGATATTATCCATCAATAAATAGTGATGTCCTTTCATTATAAACATTTCCTATTCATTGCAATTTCCAGCTGACTGAAGTTAAAATGTCCATCAATTGGTGGATTTATTTTCATTTAATGATACAATGGATTGAGATATCTTTCCATCTTGTACAGTGTGCAAAGAAACATTGTGAGGATAGATTATCTATTCACTTTTATGGGCATACTGTTTACCGATTCTCTTTGAGCTCTTATGTAAGATATCATGGTTTCCAGCCTTTTCTCTTACAGCCCTGCTCTAGTTTGGTGACAAAAAGATATTTTGTAGTGAAGGCTTCTGCATGATTTTAATGTTCTGTTAATGTTTCTTCCCTCTCCAGTCAACATTGATGATAATAAACCCAAGTTTGTGAAAAAGCCAGAGGAACCCAAACCAGAGCCAGTAAGGGTCGGAGATATTGATCGTGAAGTTACCCCAGCTGGTGAGTTAGTTTCTATATCAACTCCCACATTATTTGATGACAGCTGAAGTAGTTACATCACAATGAGCATATTCAAATGCTTTTGTGAAGACCATGGAGCTTGCGAAACTGGTAGAGCATACAGTATTGTCTGAGATTGTATTAGATTTAGGGCTGTCAGTATGACAGCATAAGCCTGTAGGAAAGTACATTTTCAGCTCCAAATACTGCATTGGGCAAAGCAGTTATGGTCTGACATTATTAAGTTTACAGAAAATAAAGTTTGTCATGCCAATATTTTGAGACTGTGTGCTATCCTTCTCCCCATCAAGAAACTTATTTAATGAAGTGCTAGATGATATATTGCCCCACTTAGATGCATTTATATTGCTAAACTTAAATTCTTCATTTCTCTGTTCCATCTTTAAGCATCAATACCCATTTTTATAGACTCTTCAGATAGTTCCACTGGAATAAGTTCATTCATCTATTATTCTATATAAAGGTGGACTTTGGAAGCTGCCTTTCTCAATTCCTCATTTACTACAGGTCATGGATTCCCAAACTCTTAGGATGAAAAACATGGCTGCCTGGGTTTTAATCAAAGAACATTGACAAAATGTATTTTCTGATTTTTTTTTTTTTTTAATTTTGCTAATTTGGGTAATTCTCATCACCTGCCTTGGCCAACTCTTAAGCTGCAACGGGTTCCAGCCAACTCAAGTGTTTTGATTGGCTGATAGATATAGGAATCATCAGCCAGCGAATCCCATGCCCATTTGTCATCAGTGAGGAAGTGAAAGAGAACACAGTGGGCTAGAGTAAGATGTGAAGTGTTGCTCTTGACTTGGCTGTGCTGTGCAAGCTTGTGTTTTGTTTACTCATACACAATTTTTTTTTTTTGTGTGGGTTTAGGCTTGTATTTTATACATGTGTATAATATATTTTTTTGCTGTAAATCTATTATTCGTATTTCTGTCCCTCAGAACCTGGTATCTCGGGCAAGAAGAAAAAGTCCACAGAGGAAAAGGCAACAGATGATTTCCATTTCGAGAAATTTAAAAGGCAGATGAGACGATTCTGAGATCTCCCTCAGCGACCAGCACTGCTGCTCTGCATCACAGCGAGATCAAGAGGATTAGCAAAACTGCCTTGCACCAACAGACTTGAGGCTAAAGTCATGGACCTTGGTCCCAGAGGTCCTTCAGATGACAGGAATGGTGTGACAAATGGCATTAACAGGGTCATTTTGGGATTGCTTGCAAGCCAAGCAGTACAACCCAAAAATTATGATTCTTCTCAGGGTTTAAGCTCATATAGAGCGCAGCTCAGTCCTGATGTAGTCTTGAATGAAATGCAGATGTGGCCAACACCTTTATTTGTAAGATACACTAAACATGTGAACATAATTTGAGTCTGGGGAGATATGTTGAGTGCACCTCCCCTTTTCCCTCCTTCCCTCCCAAAAAAGAAAAGTTTACTTAATTTTCAAATTATAATAATTTGAATTATTCAGGTGTTCTGCAGTTGAAATTTGGCATACCTCAATAGACAGATATTTTCTATCAGTAACATATGCAATCAGCTTTTAACACTCTTTTGATGTCATTTTTTAATCACAATTTTTGTGCTGTGACAAAAGTATAGCACTTAGAGCAAAGAAATGTGCAACAATTATAGATTTTATCTTTTGCTTAAAATTTTATTCCAGTATCTTTTTAAATCTTCGAGTTAAAGTTCTTGAAATTTGAAGTAAGTAAACTTTTTGGAGCCACTAGGTATATTTCTTCCCACAAGAATTTAAAACTAGAACTGGAAATATTCTAGAGACACATAATGACATTTATGGTGATATCAACATCCTGTTGCAACGCTCCTATAATTCACATTTTAGCTAAGTTTTACAAGGATGACAGAAAATGTACAATCATGTTGTATCAAACAAAGGGTTATAAACATTAACAGGAATGTTGTATTGGTGCTTTTTTTTAAACTGTAGAAGTCTGAAATTTTAACACATGATGGAGTAGGGAAAATAGTTTTTAATGAATTGTCAGCGATTTAGAAGCAAAAGGGGAAGTGATGCAGAAAAACTTTGATATGCCTCACTGCTCTTCCCCCATCTTTTCAGTACAGTCAGAAGTGTCTGTGAAAGGAATCATGCTAAGGAATTTGGAAGTTAAGACAGAAGCCAAGAATAATGTTCTATTAGAAATCATATCCTTGTTAGACATGTGCACTTTGATGTTCCCATGAGTATTGTCATAATTTTATGAATTTTAACATAAGAAACACATACAGGTTCCTTATTCTAAAACTGTCACAACATAGGTAATTTTTTTCTGTGCAAGTAATGGATTTGAATTGGATAACAATCATGTTCACTTTAATATCAGTTGTAAATTACAGTTGTAGACATACATGAAGTTGAACTCTTGTACACATTTTACACATTGGCTTCCAAATAGGCTACCTATGAGGTGACTGATATCTTTGAGCAGTTGTTTTATGCTTATTCACATATTCTGAGATGTGTTCATACAGTAGCATACAGAATGGGAGCCAGAGATGAAATGGCTAGCAGAATATCATAACAGGAAGAAAATAAGGAGTGAGAATGGTGTGGAAACTGCATAGCTGCATGCTTTCATTCACCAGATTTATTTCATACACATGAATATCTTGAGTCATAACAAAAAGAGACAGAAAGAAAGAGGGAGAGTGACTGATTGGGTTATAAAATACAGATATATATTGAGGGTGGTTTTTTTTTGTTTTTTTTTTAGAAAGTTATTCAAGGATGGAAAGAGAGGTTCTCTGTTCACATGTAAATGTATGAAAACTGAAATAAATTGAATTCTAATAACATTTTTAGTTATTTTTCATGATTTAGCATTATTGTTGTTGTTTGTTGTTTTTCAAATTCCTTATTTGCGTAAAGTGACTGGACAATTAGATGGATGGATTTACTGTATTTACACATCATTTGGCTAGTGATGAAATGCTCATATGTACATCATAACGAGATTAACAGGATGAAGGTGTGTGGGGTATAAAAGAACAGAAGAGGCATGATGGGATACTTCTCTGATTTGAATTCAATCATGTCAGAGAGATAGTCCATGTTTTCAATATCGCATCTGTTTACTTTACAGTCCTTAGAACTTGTTCACAAACTTTCATCTTAAGGGGAGACGTGATATGGCTGTTTTTCAGATGTTGTATTATAGAAAACATGGATGTGCATCTCACAAGTGCTTTTGAGTTTCATGAAAAAAATGCACCCCAAAGTGCTGAATGGTGGATTTTTCTCCATTTAAGATGATGATTTTAGAGCAGCTGTTATTTGCGATGGCATTACTTCTAAGCTACATCTGTGCACGTTCATACATGACCTTTTCTGTTCTCTCTCTCTCTCTCCCTTCTTCTCTCGCTCTCTCTCTCTCCCTTCTTCTTTCTCTTGCCTCACTCTCTCTTTCCGCCCCTGAACTTGCCCCTCTCCCTTCCCTCCCGGGGCTTGTCACTATCGCCTACACTTTCATTTCTGCACTTTCCTTTCCCTTTTCATGTGGGTACATAGTACTGGAACAGAGTGACAGTGCAAGGTTGTGGAGCGATAAATGCCGCTGGACCCCTCTAGGACGGAAAACACTAATAACACTAGGGCCAAGGGTGCTCAGTGGCCGTATGCATAATCCATACGTTAATTAACGCAATGTGGTAACCACAGGAAACTCCCAAAACAGTAGTAGTGCTCACCGTGGTTAACGCAATACGTTAATTAACGTATGGATTATGCATACGGCCACAGATGTGCGCCACTGCTCAAGTCCTTTAAAAGCGCGACGCTATGGCTAAACCGAAACTGGCAATGGGCAGATGACGTAGCCAACACACGGCTTTTAAAATAATGATTTTTAAAAAAAAAAAACAATACGGCTTTTAAAATAATGATTTTTTTAAAAAAACAACAATACGGCTTTGATTTACGTCATGTTTTAAACTTTTAATTGTATCTACTTTATTAGCAGTCATCTAGGGTTGTATGCAGAATGCCAAATTTGACAACATTGTGCATACTGACTGAACTGGAAAAAAACAATTCAGTCAGGGCTACGTTTCTTAGGTCTTCTTCGAATATGAATTGACCTCATTTTGAGTATAACATGAGCAGAGTCCACTGTCTGAGGGACGGCCCTTTCATAATCAAAATGACGTCAAAGAGGACCTAACAAACGTAGCCCAGTATGCACAGGGCTGGCTAACTTTGCACACTATCGGAATCCCCCAAAACATCAGTGATGTTTCCCGTGATTATTCCCAGCGCGCAAAGTTTGGCTGCATTGTCGTATTGTCCCCTGTTGACAGTATGACAGGTGGACTATGATTGCGTGATTTCATTAAATGGTACCGAATCGGTCACAAGTGTGGATCAGAGAGTGCTGAAAGAAGCAGGTTTTTAAATGACAACTGTGGAAAATATGTGAAATACATACAAATATGATATCAATTTCTTTGGGTTTACGGAGGAGAAGACGGGCTGCCACTCCTAAAGATTTTTCACCAGCTCTTGTGAAATCAAGTTTTTCCGAATGTTTTAATGAAGAAAAGGAGAAAAGAAGAAGAAACGAAAAGTTGCAAATGAAACAAAATATTTCACTTATTTATTTTGGCATTTTTGCTGATTATTTTGGCAATTTTTGCCTACTATTTTGGGTTTTCCTAAGGAAAAGAAAATGGATGCCCACAAGCTAAATGACCTGCTGTCAAAACGTTGGTCACACTTGGCCTAACTTTATCATTTTCTTTGCTGATCGAATTGTCTACCAGTGTATTTGAACTACATGTTGTTCTTCAGTAGCTGATGGATTAAGAGAATCAAAATTCCCTGTTCTCTCTAGAATCATGTGCACCCTCCTTGCCCCCACCTCACCCCCTCCTTTTTGAGCTTGTGCTGAAAAGGTATTCTCAAAAGTGAACATAATGATGAGATGATACAAACAGTCAACTCACTGCACACTGTAACAATTGCCAATCATGAGAAATGGTCAGTCATATCACAAAAATGGTCGCTTCCTAACAAATTGGTTGGACCAGCCCAGGGTGGGGACGCTATTTAGCCTAAATCATCTAAACACTAGTCTACCGTCGGAAGGCAAACTTCACCTACAAATCTTAATGGCTGTGGACACTGCCTCAGCTCAGATGGATTTGTCGTCAAGTTTGGTCCCGCCTGTTGAAATTTAGCCATAAAATCTAGTGACATGGTAGAAATCAGAGTGGCAGCTTAGTCAGTAGGCGAAGAGGTTGAATAGTGGAGGACTATTCGGTCAATAATAACCGAAGACGGCTCAAGAGCTCTTAGTTGTACGGCTCGGATATCTCGTTCAAGCGAATTAATCTCTCAGACTGGGTTTTTGACATTTTTACACACAACACATCATCCACTTAGACTATTATAGTGCGTCCAACAATATACGTTCTCGAATTTTCGCGAATATCTTTGATTTGTTTGGAATAATCTTCGCCAAATTTTGCATAGCTCCCTGTTTCAACTTGTCTTGATAGAGACATATTTTTTCATCTTTATGCAGTTACAGATAAAAATGTTTTCTTCATTAAAGTATATAAAAAACTCAAGACATTCGATTATTTAAAATACAGAAGTTTTACAGTTTTCGCAGTTGTCTTCTGTTGACATCAGTTCCACATAAGAGCAAGTCCAAATATTTCAGGCAATGCAATGTTCTGTGTTTTAGCAGTCTCACGTTCTGTGTTCCGCAATTGAGACAAAACATTTTCTCCTCCCTCGTTGCTGTTTTTATCGCCGACCGCATCCGTTAAAAAGGACAAACTACTACGTCCACGACCAGAATTGACATAAAATAAAATACAACAATCATCAGCAACTAATAGAAAGTCTCTTCGCTACCTCTGACTTCTTACTGTCCCTTCCCTTCGTCATATTTTATCAAAAAGAGTGTACAGTTTAATGGCTCCATCTCGATGCATTTCACCCCCTCTCCTTTTTACACATACAATAATACACACACTGATTTTGGCGCAGATTTTTTGGACTCCCGATTGTGCATCACTGTGCACACCCCAGGTTTTGTTCTGCGTAATGAACATGCCAAGCATTCCGATGCAAACAAAAGGCTGGGCTACACAAACATTAAAAAAGCGGACTCACAACTATTAAAATCTTAATTATTTTTAACGTCATGCCTCGACAGTATGATCTAGCTAAAGTTGATTGAAAAGTTAAATATTACAGGAACAAAACAACCTTGATATTAGAATTTTGAAACATGCACTACAATTATCCGTATCAAAAATGTTTGTGCTTAGAGAAGCTGCGTATCCTCACGTCATAATCCACGTAGCTGTAAACCACCTTATTTTCGCGATTTCTTGTGGGTCGAGTTTTTTATATATATCAGTTGATGCAGAAAACTATTGTAATTCCATCTTCGTAACCGTCAAAAAATAGTTTCTTGTCATTGAAACAGGAGGCTATGCAAAATTTGGCGAAGATTGATGCAAACAAATCAAAGATATTCGCGAAAATCCGAGAACGTGTATTGTTGGACGCACTAGACTATTAGGCCTAGTTTTAGCGGTGAAAGAAAAAAGCAAACTTAGCAACAGTAATAGCATCGAATGTTTATTGAGTAAAGTATATGCAAATGCAAAGATAAATGTTCTAAACATGACTTGTGTGCCTCAAAACACTATTATAATTGCTGTGCGGGGGTCTACCACGGAATTATTTAATTTAAAAAAATTAAACAGTTTTTTTACGATGGCGGTTGAACTAAATTATTCCAGTATGCGCAATGGCATCTAGGCTAGTTTTCTTTTTTTCTATTCGACGTCGGTCAAGGTCGCGAGCATGCGCAACGTCGGTGTGATAAAAGAACTCGTTTTCCTCTTTCTTTTTTGCTGTTAGATTTCGACCAGGTGATGTTGATGGTAGTGTTGTTGCGTCTCTTAGTATATTTTACATTGCTATTTTGGGAAGTTTTACTTTTTCCAGTAGTCAGTTCTATACATGGCAGTAGATCTAGCGGTATGTAAGCTTCAGTCAAGTAGGCAGCAGAACAGAAAACGATTTCCAAGCTTGAATTCCTGGGATCCGAGCACGCCATGTTAACTTCCGTCGCAGACAAAAAAATGGCGTCTTCAATAAGCATGGTCGGCATGGAATGGCTGGCTTCGCATTTTGGGGACAAAATATTGTTAATTCGGTAGATGTAGACTAGATCTATGCTGTTTGTGCTATATCTTCTCATGCCTTTGGGTCTTTGGCTTCTGTGGTCGGACAGAAGAGGAGTGGTTGTTGGGTGCTGCTAGAGACAGAGTGGAGCCCCCGTCCATACCCCCCTCCCCCGTCCAGCCCCCAATTTCATGTACCAAGTACCAGTGGTCCAAGTCTCTTAGCAAAACCCGTCGCTGATAATTTAGTCGACGATGTAAGACTTAGACAGGATGTTCTGTATACAAGAGTAGAGATGTTGGAAAAACCTGGGCCTCTTCCAGTCCCAGGAATAGGATGTTTGGTTGGGTTAGAGTTAGAAGTGCTGGGAACAATGTTTTATTATAATAAAAAAATGTAAGAATGTAAGGTTAAATAAATCTAGCCAGATTTAAGATTATAAGAACAGAGGATTTGGAATGACTTCTGAATTATTTCCCATATCTTAACTGATACTTCTGACTCAATGGGAATTAGGGTAAGGGACATTGTCATCTCTAATTCAAAGGGCATATTTAGGGTTAGAGACCCTGTTTCATTGAGGAAAGTATTGCCATTGATTGGGACTGCGTTTGGGATAAGTAGGCCTATGAGGCACAATCAAAATCCCTTAGAACTAAGAATCATGGAAGAATTAAGTCTTCCAATTTTTTTAGACAACTGTTCCTTAGACTAGAAGAGTTCCTCCAAGATTCTGCAGTGATGGCCCAAGATTTTTAAAATCCATTATGTTAGTATTATATGGTTGTTAATGTTATGTAAAACAAAACATTCTGCACATGTGCATTGCCTCTGAATTAAAGAAACGAACACTGCAGACTGTCTTGTGTTATAAGTGAAAGTGACAGATGAATATGAGACAGCCACATGAGTTTACAAGTTCTCACTCTTGTACCCCTGAAAATGCTCAGCTAAATATGAAAACAGAATTCTCTTTTTTTATTGTACTAGCAGGCATAATTTCATAAATTATTGACCAAATATTAGAGTCAAGGCGCCAGCTCTCGCACTTCCCCACCTCTCGTTCACTTGTGCAATAGTTGACCAATTGTTACCAACCTTTCGCCGATTTTCCCACCGCTAGCACATGTCACACATGCGCAGTCATCCTTTTCCTTTGTGTTCCAACCGTTTGAATGACCACCGAATTTTGTTTACGTATTCCACAAGGACAAAAGCCACTTCAATCAAAAGGGAAGCAAATACATCCGCCATTTTTAATTTTACTTAAGGGGATGTGCTACCCATTCCCAAAAGTTATAAAGCAGATTACTTGGTGTGCAACTTGACACCATAAATGCTTTGATATTTTTACATAAAATTGCACACCAAAGTGCTTAATGGTACATGTTCCTCCAGTAAGGATGCTGATCTTAGGACAACTGTCATTTGCAGTAGCATTGGTTTTTTTACACCAGATTTCACCCATGTCTTTTAGAAACCTTGATGCATGACTCTACCAAGCCTTTTCTGGAATTTCTATCTTGATGAATAATTATGAGGAATTAATAATACTCTTTGGTATAAACTAAAATATCTTTGTGCCTAGACATAAACTGTAGAAAAGCTTTGGTAGGGACATGCATGAAGGTATCTAAAAATCATGGGTGAAATCTGGTGTCAAACAACTGGTGTTGCTGTAAATAACTGTTGTCCTAAGATCATCATCCTTTAGGAAAAGAACATGCACCATTCAGCACTTTGGTGTGCAATTTTACATAGAAACTTCAATGCACTTATGATGATAAGTTGCACACCATGTTGTCTGCATTACACTCAAGGAAAGGATAGCACCTCGCCTTAACGGAAGTAGTGACATTACCTAATGCTATAGAATTATTGGAATAAGGTCATATCTCGTTCTGCCCTTTTCAGTGATTGGGAAAACCCTTCCTATTTTTAGTTTTCCTTTGAAATTCTCTGTAACTGTAGCAATAATGCTTTTTTTGGACTGTGCGAGAAGGGGAGTCAGCTTTTATAGTGGAGTACCACTAGTCGCACAGCCCTCGCTCATACAAAACTCATACCACTAGTCGCACAGCTCTTGCTCATACAAAGTAAACTGAGTTTATTGGCTTTATTCTTTTGTTGAATTCTCCCTTTACTTTTAATAAATGACATAACCCTTGTTAGATGATGGCATCCTTGAGAGAGAGAGAGAGCCCCCCAAAATGATAAGTAGTGAAGCTTTAAGTTTAAGACAGTACGTGACAGACATGGACGCAAAGAAGAGGAAGATGGAAGAAGATAAACAAAGAAAGAAGAAAGAAAGGCAATTGGTTGTCTGAAAGATGCAAGTTTGCAAGGGAAAACCATGGATGAGATTGAGAAAATGACATGTGTTTGTGAAAGTTGTAAATGATGCTGTAAATGATAATCAACATTAATAAAATCGTTTCTGACTTTTGTTACTGAGCTCAACAGTATGTGACTGCTGGTGCTGTGCGACATAGCTAAGTGCGAGGGTATGTTTGGGATGAGGAAGACATTATTATGTGATAAAATAACTCTGAGCTCTGAAGTGGGCTAATTTGTATTAAAACTATGGATTCAATCGCAAATCAGTGCCATGTGCAGTGCTCTTTAAGGCTGTGCGAGTGTTGGAGCACAGGCTTTGCGACTTCAGGCATCACCAGTTTGATTGTGTGAGAGCTGGGGATCATAGGGTGGGTGTGTGAGAGAGGGTGGTGTGCGAAAGTAAACAACGCAATAGCTACGCCACACCATCTCTTGCACAGGAAAAGATAACTCTCAACATGGGTCCAAAGAATCGGGGATTAATGCAAAGAGTGTAAGTTACAAGAGTGACTTTCCCTTATTTGGCCTTAGTGTGCGAGAGCTCTATTTGAAATAGTGGTAGACTAGATGTTTGTCATCATAGACACTAGAATTAATTTTAAGAAAATTGTATAATTTGGGTCCCCCACCCTCATGATAATAGAATCAAATCAAGGTTTTAGCTTATTTATTATCTGATCACACAGTAAATGGCTGAAGGAAAGGATCAGCAAAAGTAGTTACAAGAAATGATCATTTTTGCGTGAAGTTTGGTTTAATCAGGGTGCTCTTTTGATACTTTGAACATTGCAGTTTTTGAAAACTTTCATTACCTGTCTTGTTAGGAGTTATCCTTTTGCAAGGATTCCATAGTCTATGCAGTTTCACTGTCTGCATTGTACTTGTGTTGTAGTCGGCTGTAATTTGTCGTAATGAATCATTTACGTCTTGTGACTTGTCTTTTTGCTGTTCAGTAAAATACAGAGAAGGCCTGAATTTGTTTGTAAGTTTACAAACAAAAGTGTATGCGAGATTCGAGTGGATGTGGTTTGTGTGTGTACACATGCCCAAGGTGATTCAA
This sequence comes from Ellobium chinense, assembly GCA_033807755.1. Taxonomy (NCBI): domain Eukaryota; kingdom Metazoa; phylum Mollusca; class Gastropoda; order Ellobiida; family Ellobiidae; genus Ellobium; species Ellobium chinense. The sequence goes on from JAWQUT010000206.1 coordinate 407,096, forward strand.
ACTGAACCTGATTTCATTAGCCCCTTTGAGTGTTGGTCCTAACTCATAATCTGTGGTGTCTTTTTGATTGTGGTTGACCACGCCATTCCATGGTCTAGTTGAATAGGAAGTGGGGAGTGGGAGTCAGTGAAGAAAATCTTGCTATGACACTTTTCAAGGTGGCTCTTGTAGCAGTCAGGGTTGAAAATAGTTTAAAAGAGTTAACAAGTTGACCTGTGGTTCAAGTTGAGTCTCCATTGTCATGTGCATTTGTCCTTCTCTTGTCTTTGCTTACAACTGCAGTAATGCCACACAGTGTTGAAGCGTTCACTTGTGATTATGTGTTATTTCTGTTATTTATTTATGCGTAATTTGAATAATATTTCATATTTTATCTTTTATTCTTTTTTCTATAGATTTTAACTGAATTTTTTTCTTTCGGATTTTAGAGAAGGGTAAATATATTTCCTTTATATACTTGTTGATAATTTATTTTCATATCTTATTTATCATTATGATATTAAATGTTTGTGTTTACCTTGAAATATTTTCTACTTATCTTGTGGTTATCATAAATTTGTATCATTCCTCATAAGTTATGTTTTATCATCTTTTTTTTTCATTGAAATCATGAATGATAATTCCTATATGTGGCAATCAGTTACGGCAGTTCAGTATGTAGTTTTTTTTGTTTTTTTTATTGTGCATCCCATGTAGGAAGCTTCTTATATTACTCTCATGAAAATATATTAAATTTGCATGCAAGAAGCTCAGCTTAGATTCTTTGAATACATATTAGGGTATTTTGTTTTCCTTCTTTATCATTTAACTTTTGTTAACAGTTTATTTAATGAGCTAGATTCTGTTTGTTCGAAACCCCATCACCCCCAGCCTGGACAGAGAATAATTTTCTTCTTTTGTAACTCGCTTCTTTTGCCTAACAAGAATTGGTCACACATGTAGAACAAGTGTACTTACAAGACGTAACAACTTGAAAAACTGCTTTGCTGTATTCCGCTTCTTTAGAATTGCCTTCGACTTCTTACAGGGAACTAATTAATTTTTCTATGCAAAACTGAACACTTGGGGTTATATATTTAATGATCATGTTTCATACCCTTAAGTCTGTGGTTGTTTATCATTCATGATATAAATACCATGATCTGATCTAGTGGAAATCCAGAACAAGCAAAACTTTTGGCCAGTAAGCTTGAACAGGGCATCAATGACAGCCTGCCATCAGCTTTTGCTTGCCCACCTTCTAAATTATTTTTATTTTATTGACACATGGCATTATTTACTTTCTGTTGTTTACCTAAAACCCCCAGTGTTTAATTTGGAATTAACTTTTGGAATGTTTTCTTTTTGCATTTTCTGCACTTGCACAAAGGCTTTAACTTCAAGAGACGCAAACTGTTGCTTGCCTTTTTTTGTTATTTTAACACATAAGCAAGAATCACAAACTTGATTGTGGTGGTTAACAACCCAACACCCCCCCCCCCCCCCCCNCCCTGCAGTAGCAACACTTCCACTTAGAATTAAACCCTTTTGTTTTTATAGTTTTATGCTTTTCGTGTGTTATGGTCAGATCCTGTCCTCAGTCTAAATTGTCCCGTTGCCACATATTCTTTTAGAAATTTTATTTCTTAGCACTGATAGTTATTTACCTATTCTTTGGTGACTACTAAGGCTTAAATCAAAAGCAGGATCCGCTGTAAATGTAACTTTTGATAAATTCAGAATAGTCACCTTAAAACATCCTTCTTTCTTTTCCTTCAGGAGGATTTAAATTTTTTTTTGGTTTATATTTTTTTTTCCTCCTCTGTCCCCTGTGCCCCCAAAACACCTTGTCCTCCCCAAATGGCGACGACTTCACCCAGGAAGTGCCAGGCCCTACCAGTCACTGACCTTATCCATAAGGCCTACTGCAAGGCAACAGGAGCACAGTCGACACAATGGAAGATCAGAATGATGGTAATTTCTTTGCTGACGGTAAACACATTTTATTCATTTAATTAAGTTTAAAACAAATCTGTAATCAGGTTTGTATTCTCTTCTTAATTCTTTAATGTCTCTTCCGAGTTTTGTACAGTGGAACACTGTTAAACCAAAATTTTCAGGACCAGACATATTATTTTGGTTTAAACATATTTTGGTTTATCCAAATAGGGTATGGTGGGGCTGATTCCATGTCGTCATGGTTCGATTTTTTCATCTTTTCGTCCCAGGTTGAAATTGTAACTCATTTCGCTCCATTTCAAGCTGCTGTTGATTGGCAATTATTGTTGACAGCGTGGGATTCGGAATTCCGTGTTTCCGACAGATTTCTGATTTTGAGAGGTTTTTTTTTCATCTATCTCCGCTAGCATTTGCAATTTAAATTCGAGTGAATAAGAGGTGTGCTTTCTTTTTTTAGAGTTCTTGAATGATCAAATTTCGTTATCAGTTAAGACAGCCTTCTAACAATGCCAGGTGCGTGGCAAGTGTAACTGACCACTGATCCTAATAAGGCCCCCAAAAACAAAAGGTGCGGGCCATCAAGTCTACACGGTGCCGTACCATCACGTCTCATCAGGCAAGGCCCATCACAATGACATGTTGCCTGCCTCGCCTCGTCAGCAGGCCGCTTGCATTTCGTACACATGCATGATTAGATTCAGAAGACAATGTGCACTCGCTGATCAGTGACGCAATTCCCCTTCCCCTCTCCGTCTTCAACACCCGCCGGTGGCCTGACGATGAGAAAACTGCGTCTCAGTACTACGAGTAAGATTAAGAATAGGTTGCAGGCTTCCACTAAGTAAGTAAAATCAAGGTCATTGTTTTCGGTTCAGCCGTATTCCCAAGTATGTTGACTTTGGATTAATTTTTCTTTCGGTTCAGCCATGTTTTTGGTTTAGCCGTTTTTGGTTTAAGTGTGTTCCACTGTTGTAATTTTTCTGTGGGTTACTCAGGGAACATAAGTTGAGGGCAGAGGGGATGTAAAATATTCCTAAAGTAAAGGAAAGGAACAATATTAATTATTATAAGAATATGAATGACAGAACTGTCACTGGATTTACACAGTTTTAAGTTTTGCATGGAAATTTTCAACATAAATAACAACCCTTCCAGACAGCTGCTATTTGCCACTTTTAGAGGCCTTTTAAGTTACTCATACCTTCCATTTTGCTTTTCAAAATGTGGTGCATAAAAATACCCACAAATGCCTCAATGCCAGGGAGGAAGTTTTGATAAATTGCTAGACTTTATGTAGATGAAAAGTATAGGTCCTTTTCTTCTTTACAAATGCCTCCCACCCATCTTCACAGTGAAGAGCACAGGGATCTTAGGAACCCATGAATGCCTTTAAGAGTTGCTAAAAAGTGCTGCTGGTTTGTGTATATGCCCATGGGAAGCAAAATTGACAGTGTTGATATGTTACAGAGAACAAACTTGGAGAATACATGAAGCTTTGGTGCTCTTGGATTCCATATTTTGGAGATATTTTATAGGGATGGAACCTGTTCTGACATTGGAATTCAGATATTTTTTTGTTAAGTGATATGCGATTTTAAAAGCACAACAATTTTCTACATATTTTTGATGACCTGGTTCGATCCCTGATTTTAGAATAAATTTGTGGTGGTGTCCATAAATGCCAGGGAGGATTAATCAAGCCTATAATTAATCTATATATATAATGCTTTCACGCAGAAAATTGAATTTAGAAGTTGGTAAGTCATGAAAGAAAAAGACATAAAAAGATCAAAGACATGAAGATTTGAGACAAGACTTTTTTGTGAATTTATATATCAAGATTGCTGTGAGTAGTGGACACCAGTATGATTGAAGAGTGATTCAAGTGAAAAAAGTATATATGAAGTCTGCTTGAAGAGTGATTTAAGTAAAAAAAAGTATATGAAGTATGCTTACGTAAAAAATAAGCTTGAAATCTGGTTTCCACAAAAAAAATGGACATTTTAAGTAAATTAAAATTTATATTTGTGTACATCAGTCTTCCATATTTATAAGGTCTTTTTTTCAAATGTATTTTGAATGGACAGAACTGATACAAAAATGCTCTTCAGTAATAAGAATTTATCATGATATGTCAGATAGAATAACCAGGATTATTGTTTCACCTTCCTTTTAGATTCAAGCAACACCAACCTGATCATCAACTACCTGCCTCAGACATTAACAGATGAGGAATTCAGATCTATGTTCCTCAGTGTAGGACCGATCAAGAGCTCAAAGATTGTCAGAGATAAGGCGACTGGTTACAGTTATGGCTTTGGCTTTGTCGACTTCCAGCATGCAGCTGATGCACAACGCGCCATTGAGACCCTGTCTGGCTTACAGTTACAGAACAAGAGGATCAAGGTAGCACTGGCCAGGCCCGGTGGAGATCAGATCAAGGGTGCTAACCTTTACATTCGAAATCTTCCGGTGCACTGGAAGGAGACGGAGCTCAACAAACTTTTCGAGCCATACGGAAAAATCATCCAGTCTCGTGTTCTTGTGGACTTGGCCACAGGCATTAGTAAGCGTGTTGGCTTTGTTCTGTATGACACACGAGATGAGGCAGAGAATGCAATTAAGTGTCTCAGCGGGAAGACGCCGGAAGGCTGCACAGAGCCCATCATGATTAAGTTTGCTGATGACAACACCAAGAAGATGAAACAGGGTCCAGTGCAGTATGTGCCCATCCCCAACTTTGCAGCACCAGGGCCTATGAGAAACCAGATGAATCGCTTTCAGCGCTTCAACCCCATGGCTGGCAACTTCAATGGTCAGGGTCCAGGAGTGCCACAGGCACAGCAGGGAGGGTAAGTTTCCTAAATTAGGCCAGAGCCTTTGTCACTGAGGTTTTGGGCTTAGTAGAGCAGGCATGTCACAGACATGGTGAAAAAAAGTAAGGAAAATTGCCGTTGGAGTTTCTAAGTGTGGAAAATACTTAGGGATTCAGCCAACAAACAGACATATTGCCTTTTCTCTTATAAAAATCATGGAACATTGAAGATGCTGGTTTTGGGGTTCATAATTCTACTTGGTCCTACACTCATGCATCAGCCAGAGTGAAAATGTGTTGAACTGTAGATAAATTTCATCTGGCAGAAAGTGGTAATATCATGGCTTCACTGACACTGTTTTTATGGAAAAATTTGTCACACAATCTGCAAATATGGAAAAGTCCTGGAACTTTTTTTTTTTCCACATTCTGTGGCAATCCTGTTAGTGGTAATCTTTCTGCCTGAAAGTTTCAAATTATTTTTATATAAGTGTTTTTATTTTTAATAAGTCAGTTGCCAGGATGACAAAAAAATTGTGAAGAAATGTTTTAACTTGTTTCTAGACAAGTCAGTTTGCCTGCAAAAAGGTGAATATTCCCACCTAGTATGGACAATGCGAAGAGGTAATTTCTTGATCATACAGATTGACGAGAAATAATGTTGATGCTAAGTGAGCTTAATGAGAAATTTCAGGCATTGTCAGTGATGTGGGTTAACACTTATTCTACCATACCGCTCGCTTCCGCTCATGCTTCGGACTCCCATACCGCTCACTAGCCGCTCACATTCGAGAACGCCGATTAACGCGTAATTTCAATGTTAAATTGCGAATGGGCGGAAGTACGAATATATAATAATACCGGAAATAGTATTTAGTTGGCGCGTGGGGGCTGTTGGATTGAGTTTATCGACGAGTTTCGCTTTCTTTGCACTTTGAGTTACACGATGGCTGAATCAAGACGAAATGGTGGTGGAGATGCGTTCGATTTCATGCAAACTCTTATCGCTGTTTAGCCTGTTGCAAGGCAATTTGCTGAGACTGTTTTGTTAAAACACACCAGGAATAATGTGATAAACTTTTATTACTTTTCACTGCAAGTTGACTGTAAGAAAGGCTAAGATTCATGAGAGTGGAATTTTTAACATTTTTTGTGTTCAGAAAGCGAAAAAAACATTCATAATTGGAGTAAATGTCCTTGAAATTGTGTTTTAATTAAAGTTCATCCATTTCTACAATTGCTATGTGAGTGAAATAGATATTGTTTGGCGGTGTTTTTTGTATACCCACTATAATTTCTCACATTTAATGGGAAAGAATTTGGGAATCAGGGGACATAAGAGGAATTTCAATTTGGGAGAATAAGTGTTAATATAACTGACACGCTAACGTACATTATGTTTTTCCTGTCGGTGTAATGAAAGAGGTTACCATTGGAAGTGTGTTGACTGCCAGAAAGCCTCACAAAACCAAAAAAAATCCATGCCCATTTCAAGAATGCCTTATTACTTGTTCCATTGTCTTTTTGCAGCTACACCCTGTTTGTGTACAACATTGGTTTCAACGCTACAGACCGTACCCTGTGGCAGTTATTCTCCCCCTTTGGCACTGTGCAGAAAGTGAATGTCATGCTGGACCATGAGAAAAATCAGTGCAAGGGTTATGGATTTGTTACAATGACCAACTACCAGGAAGCTCAGAATGCTATCAACTGCCTCAATGGATACTTTTTCCAAGGAAGAGTTCTGCAGGTATGTCATGATTGCATGATGGAAAAAATCATTGGTTACTACAGGGATGAGAGTATCCTCAGATATTTGAAAAGCCTAAAATCAAATCTGGAAATTAATGCATTTTAACTCTTGTAAAACTACAGCTCAAGCAAGGTACAAGTTTCTGATCATCTGAGGTGAGCCTAAGAAGAATTGCCTTTACATTTTGAAATTTTTTTGTAAACAGTTCTAATAAAAGTGGTATATATTTGAATATAAGTTAAGTGAAATCTAGCCCATGATAATTATGTAAAGATCTTCCTGTTGATAAGATACAACTGGCAGATATATCATGTTTCAGTAAGTGGCTGATCATGTGCTGATGGAGTAAGCTTAATGAGTCATTAAGTCATCCGTTGTTTAATGTATTCACTTTTATGCCTAACAGGTGAGCTTCAAGGGACAGAACCAGGCTGGTGGTCCTAGCTAGACGTCCAACGCCAGAGCACTTGCATTTATTGGAAGACGTCTTGGACGTGGAGAGTGACAGGCATTTTGCTATTAGTGCTAAACTAGGGCATGGTCTCCAACAACAAAGATAAAATCAGATAGTAGCTGTAAGATGTTCTAAAACTTGAAATGGTAATCCTTTTAAAAAAGGGAAATTGTTTGATACAAGAAAAAGTAGGGAAAAAAGGTAGAGGAAAGGTAATCCCCATCAAGAGTTTGTAAATGAGAATGTAGATTCAGAATTTACTGTAATATGTAGCAGTTATTCTTGATGTATTTGACCTTACAAGTATTTCTTGGTCTCCAGTGCAATGTTCTCAGATCAGTGTCTTCTGTAGGCAAATATGTATGGATATCATCAACCATACATATTGACTGCAGAGAGCACTAAAACACGGAATGTTGTTTTCTTGCTCATTTTCTTTTTTTTTTCTTGGTTGATTTGAAGGAACAGATAAACCTAAAACGCAATCACTGCCCTCCAATTTGTTGTTGAAATTGGATCAAGCATCAGTTTATTGAACTGATGTTAACTTACTGACTAGTAGCTCATGTTGAAACTTTTGTTGTCCCATCCTCCCACATTTTAGGTTAGATCCAGGGCTCCCCATTTTCATCTTCACAAAATAGGGATTTGTAAATTCCTCAACACATGATGAAGGTCACTTCTCTTAGCAGTGCAGTTTAGGATTGTTTCTTCCCTCCCCCATCACCCCAGTTATTTGTGAGAAATGCTTAGATTTAATGTTATTAAATGTTACAGTGAAGTACAAAATCACATCTGAGCCATAGTTTGAACTATAACTAGCCTGCATCGTCAACAGTTTGGATCATACGAAACCCATTAGCCTCATGGCGGAGTTTCAGGGGAAGCCCTGTTGAAAATTACAATTTCTTTATGTTTAAGGTTCTTGGTTTATTGTTTCTTACTTTATGCTTACATTTCAAGCTTCTACAGTGTTTTCAGTTGGTTTTTGAATTATGACAAGTGGATTTATGGATTACTGATTTCAGGTTTTTTTGTTGGTTTTTTTTTTTTTTTCCTTATTTAGCTTATTCTCTATATCTTACCTATTCCTTGCAAGTGTATCTTCAATATTAATATTCTTCATTAGTGTTTTCAATATTGTATTATCTCACTCAGTATCTCTGACCAAAGTTTAAAAATTACTTATTGTTGGGAGAACACTTTTGTCTTTTTTTTTTTTGGAAATCGTTTCCACTTCACTGTACATATCCATCAATTTAATTTTTTTTTTCCATTTGATACCAAGTGAAACATAAAAAAGAAGTTGAAAAATACATTCAGTTGAAGTATGAAAACTTTGATCTTTTGTTTTGCTTGTTCATTTTGTGTAGTAACCTTTCAATATACACACGTATATTAGTACATAATTCTTGATTGATTTGTGAACACCATTGCTGGTGGTACTTAAAAGATTTTGAGACACCACAACTGAAGTGTGCTTTCTCCAAACTGAGCAAGTGCAAGTACCGTACATTAAAAGAGAAGTGTATTTAGAAATCCAACCCATCACAAGCACCTGGAACACAAACAAGTAGAAATTGCAATTTCCCCAAACAGATCTATTGGACTCAGTTTATTTCTTTACACTATATATTCACATATTCCTCAAAATTGAATAGATTCAAACAAGATGAAGTGGGGGCTCGAAGTATTAGAGTTAGCTGTGCTTGACTGTATATTTTTTGAATGAATTCATTCAAATCAGATGTGAGGTTGAAATCTAGACTCATTCAAACATTGTGACTTAAAAAACTAAATTGTATTTGTGAACAGTTGCTACTCCTATATTATTTCCCTATTTTTCAGAATCATTTCAGATACCTCATTTTTTTGGGGAAAAAAAACAACAACACTCTTCAATTTACATGTATCATGCACACATCTCTGATTCTAAACTTTGTCAACATTGTCAGTAGGATGAACACAATAATTCTCCTTGTATGTAAAATCTGGCCATTTTAAAGTTTCCAGCTCATGCCAGCATTGCTGGCCAGTGAGTGTTCTAGCCAGTGACTCCCTTTGCCTTACTAGACTCAGGACCATATTGAAATGAGTTTTAAAGAAAATATAGTGGAATGCCAGTAATGTGTACACCTCGGGACTGGTCAAAAGTGTACTTGTTAACATACAAGTATTGGCCATACACGCACCCTTAGAGAAAAAAAATCAGGACCAAAAATACTGTGCTCAGTATTTGTGTTTACATGCTAAGTGTGTCTGTATGAAGTGTGCTTCACTATAAGTTAACCCACCTTTCCACAATGGGGGAAAAAAAAACAAACGGGGAGGTATTAACTCTTGTGAGCATGCCACATGAACGGTGTGTTGGAGTTCCTTCAGCGGTACCAAAACTTGTTGGAGGCCTAGTCTTAATGCTCTTTAAGCAGTGACAGTTAAAAGTACACGTAAGCAGGATCGCGTTTTCACCACACTTGTTATTGTGAGGCACATGAGGCTACCTTTTGAAAAAGGCCGTGACTTTCATTTCCAGTTCATCAGCTCTTCTGATGACCGAGAATAGTTCATTGCCAGGAATGGCAGATCAACCTTGCCTACTTTCACTTTCAATTGGACCTGATAGTGATAGGAGGGTTTGGACTCAAGGGCATAACTTCAGGGTATTCTCAGAGATACTACATTTAGATCTGCTGTGTCAGTAATTGTTTTTTGGTTTGAGCTCAACAGTGGACAGAAACGGACCAACAATGAAACTGGGTGATGCCATATACTCCACGAATTATGGATTTGGAAAGTTTAGGCTTTTTTGTCAGATGTTGTTGGCATCCCTGATTATTATTAATCAGATCGCACACATGGACAGGAAAGCTGATAGTGGTAAAAGCACATAACACACAAGGATCTTCATAGAGGAATGAGAGTTGACAGTGCGGATTAAGGAGCTATAACATTAGGATTAGGAATGTATGCAACCATATTCACTTGCACCATAAGTTGCTTTCACCAGGATGCTGTTACATGTAGAGCAAGAGTGTGGCAGAAAACAGCTCACACAAATGCACGGTGAACTGCCACTTTCACCTTATTTTTTTAAATTGTGCAGAGCAAGTTTGATCTCTCTCTCTCTCTCTCTCTCTATTCTCTATACAAAATACAGTAATTTAGTAGTATTCTAGAAAGCATAGAAGAGGAAATCGAGCAGTCTGGACTTCAGTGCTATTATTATTACTATATGACTGACTATATCATGGCGCAGACAACTTCATGAGTAAAAAGACTTCAATGCAGTTTTCTGCCCATATCTTTCCAACCCACGACTTCTTTTATAATTGTCCTTTTTGTAAAGGAAGATACTGCCCTTTCCCAAAGAACGTAATGCAGATGGTTTTGGTATTGGGTACAAACAACTGTCACCATATAAGCAGTGGAGTTTCTGTGGAAAGTGCTGAATGGTGCATTTTCTCCTTAATGGATGTTTATTTTTAAAGGTATATAAGAGACGTGGATGAAATCAGATGTCAAACAGCTGTAGCATCCTGGCAGACAAAACATTTTTCCGCACTTTGGTGTGCAATTTTGCATAAGAATTTCCCATGCATTTCTGTTGACAATTTGCACACCATACCTTCTGCATTAAAACATCTGAGGAAGGGCCATTATTTCTTTCATGATACCAATCATGACATTGGGGAAAAAGTCTCTTCCTGAGAAAGCTGAATATTGTACATAATACCGTAGAACCTCGATATAGCCTGTGTCTTGGGGATGGAAAAAGTAAACAAGAACTTGTTATTGAGTAATATGAGGATTTCTGGATAGTGAAATGACAGAATAATGGCGATGAATTTGTGCAAATGAAGGTCAGACTTAATATTTCGGTTTACACATTAAATGAGTACTTAATGTCGAGATTCCACTGTAACGAGTAACAAACTTGTAGAGCTTGTCTGGATGGCCATAGCTTTTCATACAGCCCTCTTCATCTTTAAAGACTTAATTCAACCAACTTGAACACTCACACCTCACACAAAGTAAAGAGTAGGTTGAGAAAACAACTTTCATGTATAAATTTATTAAGGGGGTGGAATCTTCTACATGTAGAAAGATCACATTCACAACTTGGATGAAACTAACAAAATGGAAAAAAAAACAACTTATCTGCCCACGCAAAATAAATACAATCACTGATTGGCAATCTTTTTTTCAAGTGACATCTTAAACTTGGCTTAGAAAAACATAAACAGCACACCATTCAGCAATCTGGAGTGCAACCCTACTATACAATGGAAGTCCTCAAAATGGAAAGATACAGGAATCAGACATTTCTATTTAAAATAAATGTGTAACTGCAGGGCATGTATTGATGTATTAAATTCCAACGAGGAGCCATATGCAAGACAGCAAAACAGCTGAAGTAAATTGTATTCGTATGTCCTAAATGATCAGTGTTACTGTCATAGGGTGCCGAGTTATGATGCGCCAATACAAGAAGAAGAATGATTGTCTGACAAATGCATGAATGCACCACACTTCCACTACTTCTAGTCAGCGTATGGGCTAACCCAAAATAATTTGCCCATTTCTTTCAGTTTCAGTTCAACTGACTGTTTTGATTATGCCTGCCTTCATAAGTTGGTGTCACCACAGGTTCATGAACAAGAACAATCATTGTCATAATTTAAAGAAGACAACATGGTCTTTTCCATTAGAAGGTAGTAACTGTATTTTATTGTTGCGTCAAGGCAATTACAGTATAACTAATGGGGCATTCATACAATGTCAACACAACATAGAATTTTCAGAATGGTATCAATAGTGTTTAAGTGATACAGAACTTTATTGAACAAGACATTTTTTTTGGTTACAATGTTGACAGATGCAAACCAATATTCAACTGGACTTTCAAGGCAATAAAAAATGATGTGGCAGACATGCTCACCAAAATCCGGGTGATGATACTCATATTCCGGAAACTATGAAAATGTTTTTAAGTTTTCTTTTCTGACATAACTACAAGACAATCTTTCGACCAGTAACTGCAGTTTACTACTGATCAAATAATTCTTTAAAAGTCATTACCAGTAAATTTGACTGAGAGGCAAGAAAATGTAACTGATGTGGCTCGGCAATTTTATAGCCAAAGCAGTTTAAAACCAGTTGTCGCCACACAATTTTGCTATAAGTACACTGTTCAAATCACTTTTTCAGACATACCATATTGTACACATGGGGCTTGGATAATGCGTCCACCTTTTGGACCCAGATTTTGAGGGGGACATCACTAGTTTTGTGTTATCCAGAATGCTTTTTACAGGAACAAAGCAAATGGGACTTTTGAAAGGGAGTATGCTAAGCAGGGAACCATGTTAAGTAAAGTAGTGTGCGTGCCAGCAAAGTTTGCTATATTTCTAAATGCATTTCATGCTCTTGATAGTGAAATCTAAGCATCCCTGTGTAGCTGAGGTGGTCCATACACATGTAAAATGTTCTGATGAAAAGCACCGTCAGTCATTTACTATTGGAAATGTAATTTGCCCTTCTTCAAACTCTAATCTGTGATGCCGAAACTTCCTGGAGAAATATTTCTATTCTGCCCAAAACTCCTCCAGATATTCTATAGTAGTCTAGTTCATATCACCGTCCGCAAATATTATTGTCGTAAATCCTTACATTCATTTAAGGATTCGTGATAGTATTATTTCAGGGTGACAAAATACTATACTTTGTAGAGAGACACTTTCAATCATTGCTGTCTTGTAAGTTTTGCCAAAGTGAGAAAACTTGCATATTTTTTTAACGGCCTCTTATTCAACAGTAATGTACACTGTCACTCCCAAATGGGGATATTGAGGGAACAACAACTATATGACATGACTTTCAAGAACGCACAAGCAAAGCATGATTAAGAAGAGTATAAACAATTAAAGTTGCAATGACAGCTTAATACATTTTGCAAATCACGGCATTTTTGAATATGCAAAGATATTTCAATTGCTTTCTAGAAAAAAGGAGGAAACACGAAAAAAACAGAAAAAAAAATCTCCCTACAGGGTTAAAGAAACTACATGTATAATGCAAACACACCATAAAAATGCACTAGTATGAAGGCCTTGTTTGACTCAAACAATGCACACATGAACACACTTATTACAACAACCTTTACACAAACATGGTGACATTCTGAACACTTTTAAAAGTCCCAGTATCTTAAATGGTTCGGTCAGATCAGTCTCAATATGCAGGGATGTTGAATGCTGAAAATTTTCGGAAAACCAAATACCAGATCTGAAAAACGGGGTATTTTAACAAGAAAACAAGTAGAATAAATGACAAAGATACTTCCATAATAAATGCAGATCTCGTGAGTTGAACATGGTTTCTGAATATGTTGCCATACCTGTAATAGATATATACTGCAAAATATGCACAATAATATTGTAATAGGCGTGTTCAAGTGTAATCTTCCACTTCAAACATCCCATGTTCTACAAAATGCCAATCATTCTATGAAGGCATGCATTCATTACCTAAGCAAAAAGTAATTTTAAGATATAAGCTAAGAACATGCATACTTGTACCATCCACCATGACTGGTGCAAGACCAAATTAAATTCAATCAAAACCTCTTCAAAGCTCTTACATAAGCACATATATATCACATAGGCAAGTATTGCATCTCCTAATCCAACAAGATATATTTTTGTAAGTCTCCTGAACATTACACTACACTGATGTTCAAAAATGGTAGAAGAATTGCAACAATAGCTACCAATTATAAATTATTCATACAAAATAAGAATTACCATTCTTATGATGGACAGCATCTGCATAAAAATATTTCATTTTCCATAGCAAGCCTTGTTTAAATGGATGGCTAAAACCTTACTTTATGTTTTGTTGGTTATTTGTATTAAGTCTGGCCACACCAAGCTCGTTTCTTTGACCTTCCTAACAATGAAAAGCAAATATCATGGTAATTCCACACCGGGCCACCTCTTCCTTGAGGGTACAGCTGACACGTTACTTTGGGTAATCTGCACCATGTCACTGGTCTTGCAAAATGTAATATCTCTTTAAACTTCCAATTTAATTTGAACGCCACGTCATATTTCTCAGATGCTGACAGTCACCAAATTACCTTGAGCTCATTAACCTGAATTTAGGTTTTATGGCGCTTCAGCATGGTTATGACTATACTGCACCCATGTGTAGGGATAGTTTATTCCATAGAAATTGTGACTTAAGGGCGCATCACATTTAACAAGGGAATTGTACTTGCGGGATCCACATAATAATATGTATGTCCAACAACTGTTTGGACAAAAGAATAAGGTCATATACAGACATCATACAAAGCAAAGAGGTTAAATTGCTGGCTAGCAAACAGAGTTTGCCTAATACTCACTCAGTTATAATAAAAGCACAATGAATGATTTTCATCACAACTACAAACAAGTCTATAGTTTCAATTGTGTCTAACAAATCCTACAGGTCAGAAATACTAGCTACAGGCACACTCTGACTATGCCGAGATACAATATTTGACTGACAATATCATGTACTTTGAGCATAAAATACTGCACTTGCATTGACAATATGTAATGAAGATGTTCATTATCTCAGCAATCAGCATCTCCTATGAGACAGGCCTTGTGCTCAATCATGATGATACAGTTAAGTGACCAAGCTTAAAATTGATATGTATGAATATGAGTTAAAGGATGATTGCACAAGAATGTCAACAATGTTGATAATTTTAGGGTCATATCCATAAACATGGTTAAATCTTATACTGATATAATTTGTTTAAAATTTTAACAGGTCATCTGCATTCAGTGATTTACCATGCTTTTCATCCACATTTCACTGGTAAGTGCAGCATCATTTACCAACATAGCAACATTTTTGTTTCTTGAGTTTTAAGTGTGGCTGTTTTTTTATCTTCTCTATGCATGTCATCTGGATGAAGTGTTAATCCTCTAATTACCAGCCCAGGCACCCGTGGCTTTATTCTAAATACTATGTCAAGTGGCACAGTTTTAACATAAGCAACACAGATGTCACAATAAGAAGTCTTTTTTTGTGTTTTTTTAACTGTGTTCAGTGGGCAATATGGTAAAAGTTGGGGGCAGGTGATCTGGTAAACAAAGGGTTAAGCTAGTTCTGACAGCTTCAAACTCATGGATGCAAAAAACTGAAAACTTTCATTCCCAAATATTTTACAAGAAATTTTTTCGATAAAATGGTAGTGTATTATCATATTTTGTTCCTAATTTTCAATTTTTTATTAAGTATTCAGTTATACGTCAACATGGACGTTGTGTAACACGCAGTAGCAACAATGTTTACACTGCATGCCTGTGACATTGCCAATAGTGGTTCATGTCCACAGCAATTGTCAGTGCAAGCTACTTGCATCATTTTTATATCATATACACCATATTTTAAAGATTTCCCTAGATGATGCAGTTCTTTCCAATCCAAAGAAATCTCCTTTGCAGAAATCAATATCAGAAAATGATAAGTAACATTATCAGCAAAGACTAAGTAGACTATGTCTTACACAGTAAGATTTGTATTCTCCCATGTCAAATTCCACTAAGCACTTCACAAGATGTACCTATAGATGAACTACCACTGGATGCTAATAACCAATGTTTTTTTTTTTAAATCGTAAGGCATTTAAATTAGCCATTCAATACATCAACATGAGTGCATAATATCCACAGCTCCAAACATGCAGTTAAAATATCATTCCACATGTGGGTAACTCCATGATAAATGCCAAGTCTCAGACCTAGATTAGCATTGCACATTTTCACAATTTTCCTGATTTCAAGATGTTTGGTACAACAGTCTAATTTGCTTAACTGCTATTCAGGTATTCACAACTTCCGCTTAGTCATTTTTTTTCCACATAACAAAAGGCGATATTTCTACACAAAGTTACAAGATAATTGCAACTCCTGTTTACTGCAATTTATTTGCTCCTGAGGAAATTGTGACAATATTTCTGATAATTTTCAGCAAGATTTTATGCCATTTTTTTCTCAGCATCTCTCAGGAAATTCTGCCCAGCTGAAGAGGTATTTCCAATCCCAATACAAAAAAACAACACAAAAACACATGCACTGATGCATGAAATGATGTGTCACAAACTGCTGAAAACTGTCTTGTCGTTGTGACTTTTTCATCTGTATGTCCCTGGAGACATTGCCTGACATTCTGTCTATACATATTCTGTCTAATGTCACTTCACCTACTGCTGCCATGCCTTTATAAAGTGTCTTATTTTGTTAACTACCTGAAAGCTAGAATACTGAGCAGCAAGTACTGTCAGGTCTTAGCACTTTCCTCCATTATCTTTTTCCAGTGAATCCTCATACATCATCAATGGCACCATATTATCTGTGTGGAGCACATCTCTCACATCCCTCAGGAAATGTTTCAGCTTCAGTACTCCATCTATTTGTCAGCAAAATGCTATTCCGCATCTCTCTAAGAACTACATGGCTTTAGTAAAAACTGGTTTCTTAAAATAGCAGTTATGCTGTCTAGATTACCAAAAAACTGTCCAACCTTTGGCATTTTCCATAGATTTGTTAAAACACAAGGGCCTCTTTGTTAGTCCATACCCAACGCTGGAAATTTCACAATAATAATACTACTACAGAAGTGACCATAAAACATCTTGGACGCCTTTGACAAGAGCACTGTATAAAATGCCAACAATAAACAGTCCATAACCACTTAATTCCATATGCTAAAATCACTGAAGGCCTTTCAGAACATTTCTCTAGACTTTTGGAAAGTTAAACGTCATCAGACAAAACAATACTAAAATGAAGTTTCATATACTGCCATGTTAACAGTAATTTCACAACAAACCAAGTTCTGTGTAGTTGCAAAGTTGCATGGAAGAAAAACTGAATCACACTTTTTTTGTTCTGCTTTTGTCTGATATGAAATAACCCCCCTCAGTGTGGCCGGCCAACAATGGAGTCAGAGTTGTTTCTCTGCCTGCGACTTGTCCTGTTCGGCCGCATCAACTCCTGGATATGTTGAACAATCAGATCAATGGCAACTGGAAAAGAAGATAAAACATAAAGAAAAGTATTGTTAATAAGTATGTTCTAAGTCAATGGGGAAAGTATACTTCACGACTGGTAGTCAACACCTAGTCAACTCCAATGAAGCTAACTTCCAGTTTAACCAAAATGGTAATGTGGCTGCATCATCATATTTCGCTTCCAAAAATAAAAGATGCATCAGCCATTTAAAGTCCATGCTGCAGACCATATCAATCATTCATATTCCTCTGACAGCGGAAGGATGGAAAGTGAAAGTTATGGTTGCTGGAATATGGCTTCGGTGTCCAGATTTTATGCATGCATAATAACTGAGAGTAATCATGACTTAATACTAATATCCATCTGAATAATGCAGTGAAAGAATAATAATGAATCTGTGTATGTGAAATTCATACATAATAATAAGGTATATTTATTAAACGAGTATTGAATGTCAGTTCCACTGTGCATGTTTTAATTTTCAATAACACTCAAATATCCTTTTCATGGAAATCCTCTACCTGAAACTAGTTCTATTCATAAACACTTTGCAAATCTGAAAGTGACAGCTGGACTGATCAATCTTATGCAGTGTACAAAACACATTTAATACACAACCGTTTGGAATTTCACATGAATTTTGTAATCGACATGGTTGAGTGTATGTGTTGTATTTGTATATATCTCAAGAAGAGTTTTGTTTGTGTTGTGTATCTCAAAAAGGGTTTTGTTTCACATAACTAAAAATTAAATTGTCATCTGGGATAAGGCACTTTCACTTCTGACAGCCTGGGATTAAATGCAATACCATAAAGCTGTAACATCTGTTTGTACAAAAATAATGTTCAAGCACTGAGAACTACAACAGCTGCTACGAAAAAAATCTCTGATGTTTTCCAGTCTTTAAAGTTAAAATGTTCTGTGGCCCTGCTTTATACAATCACTATAATGAATGGAAATTCTGGTACCTGGCCAATTTAGTGTCTGCATTTAAATATTTGCATATATATTATGTTAACCACAACCCATTCCCATCATGGTAGAAATCACCAACTGCTACCTCATTACATGTCTTGGCTAATATAAACAGTCATAATCAACAAGTAAACGTGCAAACACGTCTATCAGGAATTCACTTAATACAAAACTAGCAATATTATGAAATGCCTTCAAAATTGAAACATTTCCTTATGTTCTTATTACGCTTACTGTGAAACACTGGCATTACTCTGAAACACACACTGATTATGAAGTATTTCTAAACTTCCTACTATGCCACCTCTTTTTTTTGTAATAAATCTAGTCTCTTTCACTTACAACTAATCATAAAAAAACAGGCTTCTGACCTGAATTATATGCTATGAACTAAAGTAAAGTAGGTACCTCTTGTTTTTCCTAAATGTGAATACTCCAAAATACCCATATAATACAAAACAACTTAGCAGACCATGAGTATCTCTGTGGATGTACCTCCAACATCAATAAATACAGTCTATGCACAGTATTAAAATCAAATGTCCATGCATTTGTTTACAGCCCAAAGTCTTGCATTTTAACTCTACTTACAATAATAATGGCAAAATTAGTTCAGATTTCTCTTTTCTTCGAACTCCCTCCCCTCTCCACCCCACACCAAAATCACAACATCAAGCAGCCATACTCCACATTTTGTACTGTCATGTAATGAAGCACACCAAGTTTAACTAATCACTCACCGACATTGTCAGCACCCCTTGGTATTATGACATCTGCATATTTCTTTGTCTGCAACATCAAACAATGAAAATCACTCACAATCATCCACATAGCAGAATCCAGCAAGATAGATTAAGTTGTGTGCAACAAGAAAACAATAATTCCGTTTAATTTCTTTCTAATTAAAAGGAGGTACCGATCATTGCTAACATCAGTGCCAAGAATTAAGGAGCTCGAGCCATAATGTGAAAAAAAAGAAAACAATACACGAAAAAAAATTACACGTGCACGCACACATACACACAAAGTAAGTGCACTGAAATACCTCCACTGACAAAGTGCTTTCATTGTACATGCTGCAGGAGCCTTGCAATGAAGGAAGGAAGTCTTCTGAGAATTTCAAACTAGGAGTGGATTTATCATTTTTACTAGACTTATGTCTGAAGTTTTAAAACTAGAACACATCCTTGTGAGTTGTCAGGTGAATGTGAACTCACATCATTAAGTAAGCTTAAACCCATCAGGTGGAAATAAGAAAAAAATCACTCATCATAATATGAAATCATATGCTGCTGAAATTTTACATACATTAGAAAATGAATATTGTCTGCATTGGGCAAATCACAAATTAAAAACAATTATCAACCAACTGCATGCCTAGTGTGCAACTTAACATACTGGCCCCTTGATGCTTTTTTTTTTTTAAATGCTGTGACAAAAGTATAGCATCTAGCTGAGGCAACTGCAAATTACATCAGCCTCTGGCTGTACTTCTGTACTTAAAATTTTATACCAGTTTTTCTCGAACTTTTTAAGATTTTCTTTTAGACCATCCGGTACAAATGATTCATCATTCCCAGCACATAAAGAACATTCAAGTTTTTGTAGAAAAAAATTAAAAGGATGACATGGTTCTGTTCTGACAAAATATTTGACACTTACAGGCAAACAGAATTCTTCAAATGCTGGCTTGACTAAAGTCATGTACTGATTCAGTATCTGCTCCAGCTCTCTTCCCCTCTCCTCAGTATCACGCAGCACTATGGAAAACAACAAGAAAGAACAGAGGTATAGATATTGATTTTCTTCTCATCTAGAGTCCAAAACCTATTTTGAGCGTTTGTGTCATACATTGTGCAAAAGCTACAGACAAGGTATATTTCTGTAAAGTATCGAGTTTATAATACCCACCAAGGTCTTCTTCCGCCATGAAGGATATTAAAGAAATCATACACTTTTGAAAGTGATCTTTAGACAGATCTTGTTATTAACAAATTAATTATTAAGAAACATACACACCATCAGGCTTGGGTGAAACAGATTTGAAGTTGTCAAATGAAAAGTTTTGTGACTTTCTCACCTCTCACAACTAACTTTATTCACAAACAGCAAACTGTTTATCTCTGATGGCAGCAAGCTTTCTCAAAATAGGTCTGTAAACACCAGGGATGATTTCTGACAAACTTCCTGAACTAAAGAAGTTTCTCTACAAACTAATGTCTCTGTCTGATAATATATTCAGAGATAGGTGCGGATCAAGTATTACATAATGGGACTCTGTCAGAAATGTGATTCAAACCTCTGCGAGACAAACGGGTATCAGGATCTGTATCAACAAACAGCCTCATGTTGAATAAGTCACGAATTTCCGGGAAGTAGAAGACCAGAATTCCCTCAAACAGGACAACATCGGCACAATGGATGACTGTTGTACCGCCCTCTGATGTCCTGGAAGACAGAAACCTTCCATGCATGTGGCAATGAGTGTGTGATGATCAGAAAACAAAGGTACAAAAATATTTCATAACTAAAACAAAAATTATGTAGATGTAGCTAAAATCATCTGTGAGTATGATGAGCATGCACGATTCAAAAACTCGAATATCTTCATCTCCTGCCTTAACACGGCTACAGGAAATAATTAACATGGTTTTCAAACAATATGTATGGATTGATTCTGAAGCATAAAAGCTCTTGGGTAGCGTGAATGAATAACTAAAATTCCTAAAGCACGCACATCAAAAGATCTGCTTCCTTTCTTTGGTTTTCAAAGTATCTATTAAAAATTTATTTAACTAATAGAATGACAAAGAATATTATATAGTGCTCACAGTCCATGATAGGATAAATGTGGAGAAATATCAATACCATGTGAATATCAAATTTTTTTCATGTGTGAGCATGTAGACAGTTGGGCAATACACTTATCAATATTCACAATATGTGCAAAATAAAATATACTTTCAAATTATAAATGTTCCACATTATTTTTTTATCGAGAATTCTGCTAATCCCACAATATTTCACTATCATCGATTTTCAATTTATATAGAATATATCTTCATTTACCTTGCAAATTTACTTTGTAGGCAAATAAAGTAATATCAAACATGATCCTGAAAATACACCATGCCAGTGAAACAGCATTATGCATACCTTTTGTGTGCAACATAATCGTATATTGGCAGCTCCACCCTCCTGCCTGCCTTCACGTCCAGTAGAGTCCTGTACATGAGGTCCACATCAAAAGCATCTGTAGAGGGGAAAGTCAGGACAAACAATGAAACAAACCTGAAAATGAAAACTAGGCTCTACTGATCACATGAATTTGTATGAGCGAAGAAATGCTTCTGATTCTCTCCATAAACAGGCTTGTTATGAAATACACTAGAAATTCTACGATACTGTTCTTGCTGTGAGCACATTTTGCAATATTCTTTACAACTCATCTGACCTTATTTAATCATCACTTTGGGACTTGCATAATGGTTTGTATAAAGGATTTTACTAAGCATATTATTGAGGGTACAAAAATTCTTTTCTACCTTCATGTGAGGTAAATGTCAGTTGTGCTAAGAAATCTTTACAAGTAACCACAGGAATCTGTTTGCTATCTCATTCCACTGATAGAGCATCTATTCCACTTTTCAGAATTTATGACATGCTAATCTCTTCATTTCAACCTTATTATCATCCCAATGACAGTATTGTAGCAAAATAATATCCTGCTGTAAACTTAATATTTATGGATAAATATATACATAGGTTTGGAGCAAATATAAATCCTGCAGTAAACTTAATATTTAGGATAAATATATACACTGGTTTTGACAATACTGGAGCAGAGATAAGATTATGAATCTATAATCTGCATTATCATTTATGTTGTTGTATAATAAGGTCATGTGCCATCTAACTTTATGAATGGTTTATATATTTCTCCACATCAACAATAATTATGTGAATGTGTGCAAACTGATGGGATTTTGTCATATTACGAAATGTGGATCTGGAATCAGTTGCTTGTAACTGCATGAAGACTCCCCAGGGATTAAAGTCGACATGCTCTGACTCCTGAGAAATTCATATATTCAGTAAGTCAGACATGAAGAAATTTAAATCCGCAACATTTACTGATTCCAGTCTACAGACAGTGTCCATCAAGATTTGCAAAGAATACTTCACATTAATTTATCATGCACCTCACGTAACATTTATTTTATCACCTCAACTAAATGAATGTTCTATGTCCATTTGATAAAATTCTGGGACTATCCTGATGTGTATTTGCTACGAGCAAGTTCACAAATGAGCAAGCAGCGTAAAGAGAATCCCTGGACAATATCTAGGGACTCTCTTACTTTCCAAATTGTCCCTAATCCTCATCCTTGTTCCTTGACCTCAAGCCAAGCACACCTGGAAAGTCTCATGATTTTCCTAAATGGATGCATAGAAAACTTGTAAACTGAGGTGATGATCTGCTAAAATTAGACTTTGTGCAAATATTTCCAGTCCCTCTCTCCCCAGGTCACCAAAAGTCCCTAGATCAGTAGATGCCATAATGAGCAAAAGTACCAGGATGATCAAAATTGTATTCTCCTCTTGAGGCCTTCCGATGTTCCTCAGAGGTTAGGTCACGGTAGAAACTGTCCTGACTGATAATCGTTACCCTCCGGTTATGTTCCAACACTGACTGCTGCCCAAGCTGTTCCATAATTTTGGCACATACAGTGCTCTGAATAAGAAAATTGGAAGAAAAAAAAAAGGAAACAAGTTAGCTGTGTTTACAAATGAGATCTGCAACTAAAGAGCTTTGTTTGACTTAATAATGGCCAGTACAACTGCTCTGGAGCTGACATTTAATAAAATTGAATAATACACTGATGTGAGCCAATATTTATTTGTTTATTGGCGGCCTGAAACATTATCACTGTGTTCAATACATCTCCAGAGCTGACGAGAGACAGCAGGAACTTGCTAGACTGACCAGAATGTACCAGGCAGTGACAAAAGGATTATGCTTGATAAATAAAGTTGTTAATTATCAGATGAATGTCATGAAGTTGAGATATAATGGACAGAAGGTTCACCTTACACAATTACTGATCGGTTATGTTATCAATCAAGCTACTGGCATGCTGTTTGCCAGGCATATGCATGCATGTGTTTAAAGATCTGCTTAAAATCTTTCGTTTTAAGGATTCATTTTTTAACACAAGAGTTAGACACAATATAAAGTGCATGCTAAAAATAAAGTAAAGGTATTGAAACAGATCAAGAGTGCTGAAAGTACTCTTCCTGTTCCAGTGCTACTGCTAGAGANCAAGTTTTAGATCAAAAGTCATCATTTTTGCAAAAAAAATAATATTTCGAAATTACTTTTACAATGTTTAACCTATTCTGAAATTGTAAGAAAAAAACCGTACCGGAAACGTCACGTCAGTGCGGAAGTCGCGGTGTTTTCGATCGAGAACAATGGCAAATACGGTCGAGCCGTATCAGTTCGAGCCCCTGCGCCGAAAAACAGATGACGAGGATATAATTGAGGAGAAGACTATTGGACCATCAGTTCAGGAATGGTAAGCAAGCATCCTGTCACAGTTTAGCGCACAACAATTACGTGGGAGCGAGCCCTACTGAGTGCAGCGCTACGCGTAATAGCCTTGAGCCCGACGCTTAATAGCCTTCAGGCGTGTACACAGTGTTGGTGACGTCATGTATTTCTGGCGAGGCGAGCAGCGGTAACACTAACACAGTAGGGCATGGGCATGTGTTATTCTTTGTGATTTCTTCGAAACGCGTTAGATTTGATGGGTTTGAGAAGGTCAGTAGGAAGTTTGAATCACTGATGCATGTTAAAATAGTAATTTCACAGGATTCTGTGCACTACCCATAAAATACTTTAGTCGCACTTCAAAATCTTTCGTTTTAAGGATTCATTTTTTAACACAAGAGTTAGACACCATATAAAGTGCATGCTAAAAATAAAGTAAAGGTATTGAAACAGATCAAGAGTGCTGAAAGTACTCTTCCTGTTCCAGTGCTACTGCTAGAGATCTTGTCAATCTGTTTAATAAAGTAGATCTAGGCATTATATTTGTTCTTGTTTACATCTCTTGCCCTACGAATTTTTTTAAAACACTTGTGACTTGTAATTGCTGTAAAAATGAGATTAGTGATTGACGAACAACTGTGATCAGCTATGCTTGCTGAAACACTGGGAGGAATTCCATGTGTGTACCAGAAAGATTTCCGCATGCAAAACACCGAACCAACAACATACCCTAACCCTAACCCAGGGTCAGGGTCAGGGTTACTAACCCTAACCCAGGGTCAGGGTCAGGGTTAGGGTTAGGGTTAGGGTATGTTGTTGGTTCGGTGTGTTGCATGTGGAAATCTTTCTGGCACACATATGGAATTCCTCCCGAAACACCAACTGCTGCCAAAGATAGCAGATGTGAAAGAACACACAAACCTTTCCTGAAGCAGTTCCTCCTGCCACTCCAATGAGAAAAGGCCTTGGAATCTTGTCCAAAGCATTGAGATGGGGATTGTCAAGCCCCGGGCCTACTACAGGATAGGCCATGATTCTCTACTATTACCTGCAGTGATAGAGAAAAAAGAAGGAGAATTATTATGAGCAGTTTACCACAGCTACTCATTCATTACAAGCCTCAGCTGCTAAAATTGCCATACCATAACTAGAGACAAGAAAAGACATCATCTATTACTCTATATTCATTGTAATTGTATCTGCTATTTATAGCTAGACAAACTGATCCAAATCTATAGTATTCCAGTGAAATGGGCAACACTAGTTGTGATTACAACAGCGCCAATAATGAGTGGCCATATGAGCTTCGTAGTCTAACACTGTGTAACCAGTATTAGTATTACTACAATTACGTCTGTGGTAAGCACACAGGTGACGTGGTTTCTTTCCCACCCTCATCTCCCCTCCACCACAATCATTGAGCTGTAAGCTCTTCTCTTTGATGTATGCTGAGATGATGATTTTCGGACTCTTGCCTTTTGACCCTTGAAGAGGACAGGGCACACATGCCCATAGTGATAGTCACTCATGACAGTGAAAAATGGCACTTTGATCGGTGTCTGTATGTCGTATTCAGAAGGAGCCACTGATTGGAGATCAGTTTCAATGAGAAAAAGATTGGTGAACAGGAAAAGGGTATGTAGAACAGAGGGGGTCGCTCACTGGAGGGACTGCAGAAGACAGGTTTTACTATATATGATAATACTAGTCTAGACTAATAGTGGAAATCGGATTCCCACTCCCACATGGTGCTTGATATAATGAGTGACACAAACAGAAATGTGAGCTCTCCAAGGATACTCCTTTAGAGCTTGACAGTGACATCTGAATCACTGTATTTTGCTAACTCTTCAAAACTCAAATCCATCATCTTTGATCGTTGATGCAGCTTGGAATCTTGACTGTCTTGAGTGCCTGATCACATTCAGAATAGACTAGAGTCTAATTCAGTGATTCACATGCTTCTGCTTCAATGAGACCAAGAACTGAATTATTCTCACCGGTTTTTACGCCTCCAAACTAGGAACCCATTGCCCTGGAGATGCTGTGCAGTGCTCTCTCTGTTTCTGTTTCTTTATAAGTTTAATCCGCAGTAAGTTGTCCCCTAGAGAAGTCCTTCAATGAATAGACTCTACTATCTTGCCAAAATGCCAACCTGAGTGGCCTACATTTTATATCTGCAAATATACTAAAAGCTATTTTTACGATGGAATGCACTAAAAAATCTCTTTTTTTGTAGCATAATATCTCACTTTTTGTAGTATAAATAGACTCTTTTTATAGACACAATATTGTGTTGAATAGAGTTTAGCATTTGACCTGCAAGTACTAACCCTGTGAGCAGACCAAAACAAATAATTTGGATGTAGACTAGCCTAGATCTAGTCTAGGCCTACAAGGTAAACGGATAAACCATAGCCTAGAGACGAGAGTAATTCACTGCGCTGACTTGGAAAATTCCGATCTCATTAAACTAGACACCCTGGATCTAGACTAGAGACTAACTGCGACAGGAATGTATGAAAAACACTGCCACAGTCAAACATATCCTTCACCGGTGTCTTCGTTTCTCTTAGTCAGATCAGAGACATATGATTTCGGGCTTTTCCATCTTTGAAAATGCACCATATCTTATCCTGCACAAATGCAGAGACATGTATGTCATTCTCATTGTGATACTACATTCACAAACCTTGGCATTTGTGAAAATACCTTAAGTTAAGGCAAGTGGATCAGAAGTCAGAACAGGGAAGCAAGCAAATCAAAAGGTGGATCTACTACTAGGTCTACGACTAGGAAGTTAAAATAACCCTCATGGTGCTGTGATAGAGTTAATTCCATTCTCTGTTCACAACACTTGAATATATATGACGAAAAAATATACGGATCACATTGCCAAGCGCTGGGTTTGGAGGTAGAAGTTTGCAGCCCAGTGTCAGCTGATGAGTTGGCAGACAACATGTGCAGCGGTCTGTATCTGTAACAATGATCACAATGCCCGTGGGAGGGTGGAGTCAAGGCGACTTGAGCTACAAGAATTAAAATATGCACTAGAGAGTGCAGAGTTATCAATGTTAACCTGGAATGATGTATTTGAGCCTTATACTACTTATAGCGTTATTGTTGCATGCATCTGATTTACAGAAACTTAACCTGTTAAGCGAACATTTCAGCAACTCTGTCGCAGATGTAGGGAATCCACTCAGTGTTTGTTTTATTTAGGGACTGCTACTTATCACATGAAATTTAGACTGAAGTTCTCATTGTGAAGTTACCATCATTATAGGAGTACTTTAGTCACTAAAATTGAAACAGCCCATAGAGAATTCTCATTATCAGTAAATGGAAATGGAAACATGTATGATATAGCAAGATTCAAGATAAACCTAATTTTATAAACGCCTACTATGTTAATGTTGTTCCAATAATTTGTAAAATTCACCTTTAACGCTGCCGGATGGCTTTAGTAAGTTTGGAAAGAAATGGTCAGTTATGGTTGGTTACAACTTTGTATTACATGAATTATATATGCGCACTTCAAACTGTCACAAAAAGGAAAAGTAGTGTCCTTTCAAGACTTATTTGAATGTTCTAAGAATAGGGCTCATAAATCTTCCTGCAATTTCATAAGCATTCCTGAAGAAAAAAAAAGTTCTTCACAACACCCTCCCTCCCCCCCATCTCTCCATTCCCCTCATTTTACCTCCATGATTGTGAACATGATACATTGTCTCAGTTTTTTTTCTTTCTGGTTCTGCTGTACATGGTGTAAGCTTATAAGTAAGTGCAGGATGGCAGAATACCAAACATTTTTGGAAAATCAAAAATTAAATCCATGAAAGAGCACATTTTGATTAAAAGAGACAAGAATAACAAACAACATGCTTATATAAACCATTTATAAAGTTAGATGGCATATGACCGTATAGCATGTTTCGATTATCAGAATGAAGGATTGCACAATATGTTTTAGTGGCAGTCTTATATTGTCACTTTGGATTACTCTCAAATTATTCCTTCACATCCACATGAAAAAATCGTCATGGGGGACTCACAAAAATAAGATCCTCTTGAAAAAGCCTTCTCTGTATTTTGCGAAAATTAAATCCTTGTGAAGAAAAACACTAAAACAGTAAATAATCGCCCCCATGCCGGAACCATTATTATGTGTGCATCTATTTCTTTGTTAACAGTGTTTTTATCCAGAGGTGATAAAATAGTTAAAATGATGACCTAAGGGTCAGCCATATTTGTGGTTTCTAAGGATCTGTACTGGTGTTACAGACTTCTAATTTCAAGAGTAGAGTGCAAGCTGAAAAGCAAATGACATAGAAGACTAACCAGTCTCTGTCACTAATATCATTGTGCAGCAATCCTTGAGGACCAGGGGAGAAAGTGCCAACCAAAGACACATCCTAATCTCAGAAATAAGACTAACTACTCACTGCTACTTCGTATCTAAAACTGCATGCAAATAACTAATATAATGATCTAGTAATCATGTAGGTCCCTTTGGAAAAGAGAAAAATAACTTGTCTAGGGTTCAAAGTATAACTTAGGCATCACCAGATTAAAGTAAATTTTATATTATTTACAATTAGTTATATTATTTATTTTTACATGGTTACTTATTTATCTTTTAGCCCCACCTTTTCTTTCCCCTCTGGCAGACCCATGACCCAGTCTCCTAGAACAGAGTATACCCTAATATTTTTTATAACACTACATCTTGAGTCCATGCTACCCGTGTTATAGTGAGGAATTGTAACACTCTGATTTCATTAGATATGAAATTAGCACTGACGGTTTGGGCATGTAGTCTCTCTAACTTCATGTTAAGATCAGCTTCTTTTGTCCTTCACTTTCGTTACACCTTTTTTGCTTGTCTTTCCATTTTACTTAGACTATTCAGAGCAAGGGGATTGCCTTTATGTTTACTTTATTCCCATATTTTTCTTGTTTTTCTTAGTCTACAGTGGTGGGATATTTCCATTTGAAGATAAGAAAGAACAGTTATATTTAGGCAACACTGCACAGTACCGACCTTTTTTCCCGGAAATAAAATACTTCCCCCTCTCCTCTTTCCCAGAAACAAAATACACCCCTACCTCTCAACCCTCCAGTATAACTGACTGTGTACTTGATACATATGTTTGTTGTTTTTTTTAATTTCCATTGCTACTGAGCACAATGTAAACTAATAATTTACCCAAGCTTTCTTGTTTGCTGCCTAGTGAGCTTTATACCACTGTTGTTACCAGGAAGTAGGGGTTGTGTGGGGAGCAGGGGGTAAAAGGGTGCTGCAGTGATAAATGATAAGTGGAGGGAAGGCACAGGATGGATTTATTAGTCGAGATGGGGAGTCCCCGGGTCAACGAAACTACATGTATGTGCACCCCTCTCATAGACAGATAGTAGAAAGCCCATATATACAACTGTGCTTGCTTAAATGCGATGGTGGCAGATGATTGTACAGGTTAGATATGACAAACACATCAAAAATCTTTCATGTTACTCCCTGCTCATGTTGTTCAGAATTTAGTCTTGAAAGAAGTATGTCACATAGCCCTGGGCTTGCGCAGGTTGCAGTAGTTCTAGTGAATTCATGATTCATCCTCCAATCAAAAAGGTTATATGAAACCTGCACTAGGGATTGGCTAGTAAAAATAGGGTAAGTTGGGAAGTCCTTTTAATGTGGCTAAATTTACATGTTGATATGTAGTACATGTGTATCTAGTCAGTATTATATATATATATGAAGGCTTGCAAACTTAATGCACTTCAGCATCAAGAAAGTAAAATCTTCATGGGATGATTTTTTATCTGTGAGCAGTTGCTTACTATTCTGAATAGAAAAGAAAAATCTGCATATAGATGAGAGAGTGGAGAGTGATGTAGCATGTATGTATTTTCCCTGTTTAAGAGTTGGAAGCAGTATTAGTAAATTGTATCCCTGGAATATTAAGGCTATTTCATGTTGGCTGTTGAGAATTCAGAGACAGGATTCATTGCTGTATAGTTGCTTAATATTTATTTTCAACATAGAGTATGAATGTCCACGTGTCTTGCAACTTGTCAAATGAGGCAGCAGTCGCTTTTTGAATACATTAAGTTATTGGTCTGATATGAAAGCCTAGTGTGTGAATTGACAGCAGGTCTAAAACGTTTTAACTTAACTAACATTATTTTAGCCTGAGATACAGTCATTAAAAAAAGCAGAGGGTTACCCCTGTATGATAGAAAAACATTCTGAGAAAGTCATGATTGAAGACCAATTTGCCATCATAAAAATAATTAATCTGTCTCACAAAAGCTGAAAATCTTCAATTTTTGACCATTTGTCTATAACATGAGTAGTTTTGTGTGCAGTCATTATTTGACTCTCGATTTCTTCAACAAACAAAAATTTCATTATTATCATGTATCCGATCACTTTCAGAGTCTGATATTTCAGTTCCCAGTCTAACAACATAAATGTCATTTTGAATGGCTACGAGATATAAGTTTTCACCTTAGTTAGTTTGCTGGTTAGTAAACAGGATTATTTGAGACAGTGCTGAACGAATTTGATTAAAACTTCATGGACATGTTGAGTCAGGTCTTGTATGGAAACCACTAAATTTTGGTGTAAAAAAAGACAGTCATTTTTAAATAGAAGAATTTTTTGACAGCCTGAGGTACATGTATTTCGTTATATCAAATCAGTAATTATGCATCTTTAAAGCCATGATGTCTGCATTTCATTACTTGAGGTTTTAGAATACATCAACAGTATAATCTCTGCCTCCCTCTTGGAGGGAGAAATTGGAAGAGGACAATGACATTATTGGAAAGAGTCACATTTCCATCAGTTTTCCATTGGCAGAGGTGTGTGCTGTACTGAGTATGCTTCCAGTATAGATTTAAATCTTAACTTCTGCCATGCAGTTTAGTATCTGAATAGAACAGGACCCAAGTTATGATGTGAACTGCTGCAGATGTGATCAGATTTCTTTTGAAACCAGCAGCAAGACCTCAGCCATAACTCAGTAGTTGTGTCTCTTAATATTTCAGGAAGAAAGGGTCAAATAAGGTTGTCTTCCTTGGAAGGCCATCTTCTATAACACTGTATCACTCTCGACAGTTGAGTTTTGTCCTGGTTCAGGAAGTGACCTTTTGAAACACTCATCATGCATGTACCAGTATAAGACAGTCTCTGCTTCTTTGTGACTTTGACTTGGTGTGAACATTTTCCAAATGACAGTATAGTATTTCCTCTAGTACAAAAGTTACGGTTAATTGCAGTTCTGTATAATCATGCTTCTGCATGCTCTTGAGGTGTTGTGTTTTACGCAGTCAACCACATAGTGTCACTTTCCACTACATTTGACTCCCATTTAATCACCTTGTTCGCAACATTTTTTGCAAAGAAATAATATTTTCCCTTCTGTTGCAAATAAGTCTGCACAATATTTCATGCTTAACTGCAAAGCTCAGATTTACCAGAATCAGATGCATGCAGGAGAATTTAGTGATTGCTGTCTTTATGTAACTGGGAGGCAAGGCATATATATATATATATATAGTAATCTTTCTCTTATATTTAAAGGGAAGGAATGTGAGCTCAGTCAGATCATTTTTCTGATGTTATATGATGTTACATAGTTATTTTATGGAAGTGTGTCACCAGGGATTTTACCAAATTACTGTGAATGATCAATTTTGAGAATATGGGCCGCAAAAAAACCTCCACTAGAAATTTCCTGTCCTTGTCAGGAATCGAACCAGGGTCTCTCAGCTTGCAAGTCTGAATGTGTTACCACTACACTACAGGGATGCTAACTTCACAGCAATTTAATTCTTATATACCTACTGCCTGAATATGTTCCCTAACTTCCACATGCGAGCCTAGTGTTCACCCATGACCCTAACACACTTCCCGACTGCTTACATTTAGCGCCACCCTCTCCTATATATTTAGTTCTGTGTAGAAACCACACCAGTGAAAACAAAGCATCGCACTGCTGGTCCTGTTAAGTCACAATGAATAAATAACTTACATTTATAAAGGGTAGCAGCTAACTAGAGATGCCATGCAGAGTTGCTCCATTTTATTTGAGAGATTAGAATACATGTAGTGTGAAGTGAAGCAAAAATTCTGAGGTGTACTCTGGAAGTGTTTTCCTTTTTGTGAGGATCTCATTTTCATGAAAAGTCAGAAATGGTGTCTTGCGAGGATGTAGTTTTCACAAGCCATTCATGATAATATTCTCATTTGTGAAAGAGTCCAGAAGTCTAGAGCAATATGAAATGATGTTACAGGATTACCAATTCAAAGCATTTGGTAGCCCTGCTTTGTACTGATAGGAAAAGATACCGTAACTGATTATGTCTAAATAATGAGGGTGGTAACTAGAAATAAATGAGGCAGCCCTTTAGAAAAATTTTAATGTAACTTTTTTTCATTGGAAGTAATTTTTGTGGGTCCAGCTCATCTTATAAATTAGGGAAAATGAGAGCCTTAGGTGAAGAAACAAAAACGCTTTAGTTATGTGTCATGAATCTGCATTACTTCTGAAGTGGTCATCATTTATCATATATTAGTTTTTTGTCTTTGACGTTTAGCATGCACAAATTGCAATACCCTTTATGCTAAACATTATACTGAAACTGAAACACTGTCCCAGTTTCAAAGTACATGTAATAGCTGTTCAAATTAGTTCTGACTGATATTGTGAAACATATTCAAAACAAATACTGTAGAGTATTCTGTGGAGTTTGAAATAAGTGTATGTCTGTGCTGAAATTGTATACCTCTACCTGAGTCGTTCAGTGTATGGACCTCATACATCAACACAGGTGATATTTACGGCTTACTTTGTGGAGCTGAAGATAATCAGAAGCAGTTTTAGATTTTAGGTCTTTATAAGTGAATAGCTGAATGAGACTGTACTGGTGGAACATATGATTTGGAGATTTAACAGTTT
>JAWQUT010000206.1:439882-464353 GCA_033807755.1 Ellobium chinense
TTTTGAGCAATTAAGTGGAAATAGGTGGGTTCTGACCCTAACTGACCACTGTCCACTAAAAACGCTAGTTCCACCCTTCCGAGCGTGGTAAACTTTTGTGTCCAGTTACGAGAGATATTGCTCTGTCAGAAAATGCAAAAAAACTGTAGAATCCTTCAATTTGTGGGTGGCGCCCCAATTCATTTCATCTGTCCCGGACTAGCTGTAAGGACCCAGATGAATTGTAATTTCTGCATACCTTTTGTTGCATTCTGTGCAGGGTAAAATTTACAGTCATGGACCTGATTGAGGATTGCTTTCACTCATGTAAGCAGGGCAAGAGCCATATGAACCTTGGTCCACTTAAGATTTCCTTCAAAATATCTGTGCATCATAATGAGAAAGCTTGGTAACCTGTGTTGGTAGTTTTGCAGATTTCAACATAATAAACCATACATTTATATGTTTGTTGAGTAGAGCTAGTAAGATGTGTCAGTGTTCTAGTTATTAAATTAAAGAATCTGCTTCGAAAGATTGTAACATCTTTCATAATTTATGAGAAGTTAATCCATTTGTAAATGCTGAAACATTTTCTGTGTCTGGATGGCATTGACACTTGTAGCATTAGGCACCTGCAGTCTGTGCAACGCCTCACGTGACCAAGTGTCAGCCGTCTTATCATTTGGCTATGAAGATTTCCACCCACCTGACTATGAGACCACTACATTTTACATTCTGGTGTCTCCCAGGTCTCCATGAACAAGTGAAAAAATTTATGCTTGTTTTTAAAGGGGTAGAGTATCGGAGAGACTGATCTGATGCTTGCTTCACCAGGATTAAAAGTGAATCACTCTGTGGTTTATAAATATTACTGAATGCATTTTCAATCTCAAGGAAATAGTGCAAATTAAGCCACCGATGCTTAGCTTACAGTAGCTGCGGAAAATGTGTTAAATGAAAACTTCTTGTCATTGGGGAATGACAGCATGTCAGCCTGTTACTGGTAGCTGACAGTAATTCTTCTTAAAGGGAAGCTGAATTGTCTTACACACCATGTTAAATTGTATATGGTACCCCATTATTTAAATAAGACAGTCTTTCAAGTGTCTGTCAATATTATGTAATGCCTCTACCTGCCCTAGACAATCCTCATGCAAAGTCAGAATTCTAACATCCAATGCCCAAGTGGCAGCTATAACTAGAAGTTTATGTCAGATATGTTCTAGCTGCACAGTCAGGCTGTCAAACCAGTGCTCTGCAAATGAGTGATAACGCCTCGGTATAAATCTTTTAATTCCACTGAAAGTGAAAGCAGCAGATTTGTCAAATAAAATCATGCTGAGGCATTTAAAATCCAGAAAACTTGAACTGGCTCACATGATTGAATTTAACTTCTGAATTAGATTGACAGAACCTTAACTGAAAGCTGAATTATCAGATAGAGGTGTCTATAGCTGCTGGAATTTAAGTGATGTCATCATTTTTGCCACAAGCCTCTGCTGCTTGGGCAAGGAGATTAACTCTTAAAGCAAGAATCAAATCTTGATCACTTGAGCCCTCCTTATTGCATCATAAAAAATACACATGCAGTTTCAGAATCAGAATGATGTTTTTCATCAGGAAATATAGCTGGGCACTATAGATAATTCTCAGAGAGAAAAATTACTGGAAAACAGAAAATTAGTTTGATGTGCATGTCTATATTGAAGCTTTTAGCTCTTGGTGGAGCATAACTGATCAACAAAAAGCCGCCAAGGTTTTCTATCCCTTGCCCTTCCCTTCATAACCCCGAAGCTAATTCCAGCCCTTGAAAGCTCCAGCACCCTTCTCCATCTCTCTTACATAATTCAAGCAACCATACGGTCTTTGCGTAGGCACCCCTCGAATTGCTTTTGGGCATTCTCTCAGCTTTTTTCCTTATGGATTTGATCATAGACTCGATTCTGTGGTGCTGATGCAGTCTTTCCTCAGCATATGACCAATCTGTTTCCACTTTCTCCTGTTTATGCTGGTTTTCATCCTCTTGTTGCCATGTTCTTTCCCATATCTCTTTAGTGATACTCCATCAGTCCATTCGATTCTTGTTATTTTTTTAAGGCATTGGTTCTCAAAAATCCAAAGTTCCACAATAATTACTCAAGAATTTTTAATGTGTCTGATTGGCATTTCAGGATGGCAGTCCAAGTAAACCCACCTGTGTTTAGTGAGAATGGGGATCGACATACAGGAGGATTTTTCCCTGGGATCTTCCACACTGGCTTTGACAACAAGTTCATTTGCAAGCACTGCCATCGGATTCTCCGCGATCCGGTGCAGGGCCCTTGTGGTCACAGATTCTGTCGCAGTTGTAGGGATGAGCTGATTGTGTATGTATGCTCCATCACCAATTTTATTTTTACATCGCAGATCTTGTGGCCAGTTGAGATAAGACAGATATAATGTAAACTGGACTTTGAAACTGGCTTAGGTCAATTTTTTAACACTGCTGAGAGAAAACAAGAGGAATATTTTTATGGCAAAGCATAAAAGAGTCAGCATGAATCTTTGCAACTGCAATTTTGATGGGAAATTATCTGCCCATTTTGATTTTCTCTAATATGTCAGCATGGACTGATCATCTCACCCTGATCCCATAAAAACTTGGTTACCCTAATTCAAATGTGACTATTTTCAAAGCATAGTGACAGTAACATATGAAACAATGGAGCACCCTTAGTAAGGACACACTTAGTGTGTAAACACGGATACTAGGTACTGGATTTTTGGTCCCTATTTTTCCCACTTCTTGGGTACGTGTATGGTTTATATGTATTTTTGTTAATAAGTACACTTTAAATTGGTCCTAAGCTGTACACATAATCCATGCTCTGTTGTATTTCTTAATACATGTATACAATTTTCCTGAAATTTAAATTTCCTACTCGTATACCTGTAGATGTAGGGATGGAGTGATTGTGCCATTGAGGCGGCCTATTGAGCACCTGTATATCAGATTCACCTGTTGTGGTGACTAGGTTTCAGGGACGACCACTCATATTTCCTGCATATTATACCTTCATATGGCAACCACCTGTCTAACATGATCACAACCACTCCTGCTCATGCTCTAAATTTATTAAGTGAAAGTTCTATATAACAGACCTAAGCTTGTGAGCAAAATATAATATCTTAAAAAGTAGAAGAAAATGGTTTTCTGCACACAGGGTTTACTGTACACGTATGCTCTATCATTCAAGATTATTATAAACTTAAATGCCAGTTCATGTCTCTCTAACATAACAAACTTTGACATTCTATACACTAATGACATTGATGAAAGTTACATACCAGAGTCTATGTTCATTAATTACAGTGGTATAAACAGAACTTCTTTCTTCCTCAACTTCTTCATTTTCATGTTATGAAGCCTCTGGAAGCCTGTTTGTCGGTGTTTTGTTATGGCTACCAAATCCCATCAATTTCATGTGTAAGTAAATGTCCTGACTGGTCTCTCAATAGTGCCAATAATGGGCAGGTGGACTGCCCAGCATGCTTGGACGAGCAGGCAGAGGAACACGAAGTGGGAAATTTGTCCAGAAATGCGGTATGTTTTTGTTATTTGTCAAATATTCCAAGTCGTTTGGCTCTTGTAACCATCCTAAAGTTTCAAAAGGCCTTTTGGTATTCTTTGGAAACAACCATGAATGCAACTAGGATACTGTATATAGATCTATACACACCTTTGTTCACATAAATTACCGCAACAGATCTGAAGAGTGCTGTTATTTAGTGAATTCTGTATGAAATGTTAAGGTTTCAGTGTTGTGATACTTAGTCAGTATTTATCAAATGCCAAAAATAATGATAATAGTAAAGAAAATTGTAAGTGTAGGAAGCATTCAAGACAAACAGACATAATATACTAGATTCAGTCTTAGCATATTCAAGCGGGGCATCCATACAGAGCTAATTATTTTCATTTACATCAAACAGCTGTAATAATCTGTAAGTTATGATTTTTATCATCACAAACGAAAAGCATGGTTATGATGAAAGGTTAAAGCTGCCTTTTACACATAAATCTTTCTTTCTTTCTACCTTTGTAGATGTTCCCAGACAATGCTGTGAAGAGGGAAATGTCCACCATGACTGCATCCTGTATCTTTCCTGGATGTAACTGGAAAGGACGATTCAAAGAATATGAGGTACGGCTACCCAAGCTTCTGTCATCTTTGTCCCATCTCACATTACAGACAGATTTAAAGACTCTGTCTGCTGTTTACGAATGATGCAGGTGATGGTTGTAGTCATCACTCATCATTCACTTTAGAGAAGCTCAGGTCAGTCTAGTTTGGCTGGTGTCAAAACAGTCGAATAGCACCTGCAGATCCAACAGGGCAATAACATGGCTTAGTCCTCTGACTTGGCAGGGTGCTCTTGCATGCTGAAGGCATCTGATATTTGCATATTGAAAGCAACAGAGGTCAGATCGGTGACCTGGATTTATTCACCTGGACACTCTGGGGTCAGAGGGAATGAACTAGCAGACAGACTGGCTGGGAATGCCAGCATCTCTGGCAAGATCAAACACGACAAAGAGGACATTTTGAAAGATCTGATGAGGAAGTTGACGGAGGATGATGAGAGAGAATGGGAAGATTACCACCACCTGCAACGGATGATAGCGATGGGAATAAAGAAAGGGGAAGGCAGACAATGCAAACTGTCTGGAAGGGAGCGAAAGGCCCGCAATCAAATAAGTGTGGGAACTATCAGTAGATGGACTCTTCGCTGGATCCTGGATCGGGGAACGGAGCACCTATGGGGTTGCCCGGAGTGCAGTGATGTTGCAAACCCTGAACAATGAACAATGAACAATGAACCTTTAGATATCCTAGTTCCTAGTCTAGTGACATAAGCCTTAAGTTGACTGACTGTCGTCAAAGTGTCCTTATATCATATGTACCTATACAGCACAGTTAGTCTGAGAGAAAATTAAACACACTTCACTCTGTAATCATTGCCTCAATAGGACTTTCCCAAGGTGTATTTGGGTTTGTGTTATGAGCAGCAACATAAGGAAAGACAAAGCATTATACAATTGTCCCTTTAAGATAATTAAGAGTCCAAAGTGTGTTCCACAACACTATGAAATCAGTCTTTGTTTTTTATTTTTCCCAGCATCATGAGAGAACTTGTAAGTTCAAACAGATTGCCTGTGCCAAGTGCGCCATGGCTGTGACAGATGGGAAAATGGAGGAGCACAGACGTAAAGAGTGTCAAGAACGACTAGTGACCTGTGAATATTGTAATACAGAGATGACTTTCTCCAGGCTCAAGGTATAGCAATGCTTGTGATTTTGTTGTGACTGGGTAAGTCCCAAGTACAGTTTNGATGATGGTTGTAGTCATCACTCATCGCTCACTTTAGAGAAGTTTAGGTCAGTCTTGTTCGGCTGTGGTCAAAACAGTCGAGTAGCATCTGTAGATCCAGCAGGGCAATAACATGGCTTAGTCCCCTGACTTGGCAGGGTGCTCTTGCCTGCTGAGGCATCTGATATTGCATATTGGATAGCCTCAGTCACCTTTAGATATCCTGGTTCCTAGTCTTGTGACATAAGAATTAAGTTGACTGACTGCACGATACACATGTCGTCAAACTGTCCTTATATGATATGTACCTATACAGCACAGTTAGTCGGAGAGAAAATTAAACACACTTCACTCTGTAATCATAGCCTCAATAGGACTTTCTTAAGGTGTTTTGGTTTGTGTTATGAGCAGCAAGCATTATACAATTGTCTCTGTAAAGTAATTAGAGTCCAGTGTGTATTCCATGATACTATGAAATCAGTCTTTGTCTTTTTTTTTCCAGCACCATGAGAGAACTTGTAAGTTCAAACAGATTGCCTGTGCCAAGTGCGCCATGGCTGTGACAGATGGGAAAATGGAGGAGCACAGACGTAAAGAGTGTCAAGAACGACTAGTGACCTGTGAATATTGTAATACAGAGATGACTTTCTCCAGGCTCAAGGTATAGCAATGCTTGTGATTTTGTCGTGACTGGGTAAGTCCCAAGTACAGTTTTATACTGTCTCAGAACAAAGACCCATGTTTCTTAAGTAACTCATGGGACATTTGATTATTACATAAAAAGATACCAACTAGTAAAGATGTGCTAGTATGCAAAGATATTTTACTTTTTAAAGTATCTTTCTTAGATTTACACTTGACAATGACAAAGCTTGGTGACTTTAAGCTCTCTAGTATCTCAATTTTTAAAGACAGAATCCTCATCAGGTGTTTGCATTTCAAAATGCTCTTATGAACTAAAGCACAGTAACCAAAAAATGTAACTCAGAAGGTTTATTTTCATATTGCAGTCACTATGACATATTTTGGATGATTTCTTATTAAATGCTAGTTTTCTTGTTGTTGTGTTTTTTTTTAATAAAGTATACTAATAAAGGAGACTTAAATAAAAATCTTTGCCCTTTGATGTCTAGTTCTTTTCTATTTACTACTGTCAGCATTGAAATCTGTCGAACCCATGTGCTGATGCATCATAATGCCTGTATCCTATTTTTCTTGATCTTCATAGATTTAACAAATTTATATTTGTTTTTTTTTTCCCCTAAAGGCTCATCAATCTGGCTGTGAAAAATGTCCCGTCATCTGTGAACGATGTGGAGAAGGAAGTATCGTGAGAGAGTTGGTAAGTTTAATTTAGCCTGCTGAAATCTTACATGACAAGCCTCCTTGAATTTTGTTGAACACTTTGTTGGAAATGACACAGCTGTATCTGAACTTCATTTTTACAATATTCTTAATGATAGTAAATTCCATTAGATTGCTACACTATCATTTTAATGGAAACATTTTCAGAAAACATTTCATGTTGCACACAGCCATTTTACTATCCTGACTGATCTGGTCCGCCTTTTCTTTCTTTTCAGATAAAACTACATCTTGACCAAGACTGTCCTAAAAGATCTGTTTCATGCCCCATGGGGTGTCCGCAAGCAGTAAGAACATTTGTTACAGATAATAATAATAATAATAATAACTGTATCTGTGAGTGAGAGAGAGAGAGAGAGAGAGAGAAAGTGTGAGATAGGGAATGAGAATGATAGTGGGATAATGAGACAGAGAGAGATGAAGAGAAAGAGACAGAGATGTCAATGACTAAATGTAAGTGACAGTTTTACATTCCGGTATGTTAGTTGTTTTTTTTTTCCTTTTCAGTCATTCTTGTGTATTCATGTGACTTTATATTGCATGTGATTGGTTTTCGCCTACATAAATAAACTTAAAATAAAAAAAATAATTTCAGTTATTGAGTGTCCTATCACCTGAGAGCTTCAAGATGTTGTACTATAGGAAAATACCCAAATACATTTATAAAGCAATGACTGGTTCATTCACTTCCAACAGTAGAAACCAAGGGGATGCATTAATACTCTCATACCGACTGTTCTGTCAAGGCTGGGAGAATCACCAAATAAAAAAACCAGTCCTAAGCTGGGGTAGGAAAACCATCGATTGAAAAAAAAAAATGTTTCTGATTTCCTCCATAACTTGAGTTGATGACAGCCCTGTGGTCTGGGCTTATTCGCAATAAACTTGTTAAACTTGTTAGAAAGGAATGTAATCTGTAATTGATAATTGTGTGAGTTTTGGGTTTCTTTAACTCAGTTATGACTGATGACGTAATTACGTCACAGCCTGGAAACAATACTATCATAAGTTGTCAAAATAATTTAAGGACTTAACGACTATTAATGCCAGGTGGTGATGTGCTTTTTTTTTTTTCTCTGGCCAAAGAATAATGCTGTTATGGTGTCCACCTCATATTTGGCTGAACTTTAGTGACACAATAATGCATACCATGGCATAAATAGACTAAACCAGTCCAACTCACTCAGGCTCAGTGTCACAGAATAATTCTTGGAAACTGTAGTTTGCTTGGAAGTTGTGTATTTTTAGAACAATCATTTGTTGTCATTTTAGAATAAAATTTAAATTACATTAACCCAGGACACATAAGAGTCAACCAATTTCAGGTGAGTTTCACTGGGCAGCTGGGAACACACTGACTGATCCTCAGAAAGTTAATGACTTACTTGCTGTAGTCATCACTGCAGTAATTAGGACAGGGAAAGCACAGGATGGGCAAGTGAATGATCCCAAAAGGTCTATAACATAGTGACCATTTTGTATTGATTTTAACATGACAGTTTCGAAGATGACTGAAGCATACATTGATATTTTACTTCCCAGTTCCAACAAGACAAATTTGCTGAGCACCTAAATAAAGCAGTTGAGCCTCATCTCGCATGGACAATCCAGAGACTAGCGGTTCTGGAACGCAAAATCGAGGAAATTGTTGGATCATCAGGAGTAATACCTTCATCTGCCCTTACTAAAGTCATGGGTGATATAACCAATATTGAGAAAAAGGTGAGGGCTTTTCATCTGGTGGAATACTGATGTAATTCTAAACTACCAGTTAAGTTATCAAGTGTGGTAACTTAACATACATCACTTTTCAGACACATTTTTACCAACCAAAGACTTGTAACCAAATATGAAACTGTATTATCTCGCGCTTTATGTTGAGTAGAACGCCTATCTTTTTGTCGGCTGTGAGCCTTAGCCACTCCTCTTATTAGACATCAAAAACTATTTTGGACCCAAAGTTTACTTACAACAGTCTTCCAGCAGAACTTCAGCTTTTGGATAAATTACATCTTGTTACCATTGATGACCTAAAACAAGGTATCACCTACATAAGACAGAGAAGATGTAAGTTATTTGCAGAATAACAGAGTTATGAGTGGTTATTGTTCAAATATGATTCATAATGTTATTTTATTTTGTCTGTCACTTGTAACAGTTTCAGACCTTTGCGTTTAAAAGTAACACCCACACAATATTCCTGTTATAATTTATAAGTAACTATATGAAAGTCCTTTAAACTACACAAAAAGAAAATGGTAAGAATTACATCACTGTAAAGACATACTGAAACTTTGTTGCAAATTTTGAAAAGCTAGTGTTTTCATCATAGGGCAAATGTATAATAGAAATGAATATTGGACAGCGAAGTTAAAGGGAGAAGAGAAATGGAAGGGCTGTTAAAATTAACAGGAATTGACGTTATCCAAAATGACCTTTTTTTTGTTTTTTTTCCTGTAAACTGTCACAAATGTGTTATTGGAGTGTTGCATGTAGGCATCAAATGACTTGTGCTCAAACAATTGTCCTTTGTCCTGCATGATCAGATCCAAAGCCTTGAGAGGGCAGTGCAACAGTTGATACAGAGCAAATCTTCAACATCAGCCGAGGGAGCATCTTCTGAGTCCCCGAGACCGGAGGGAGCGGTAAGTAAAGGGAGTAAAATCTTGTTTCAATTTGATGTTTGCGGTGGCCTCTGTATTATTATGATAGAACTATCTCTGCTTGGGTTGGATTTTCAGGTTTATANGCACTCGTTCTTTCGAAATGCCTACTTCATCGGCAATTTCCTTTTGTTTGACCCTTCGATTTGCCCTAATCATGCAGTCAACTTTCTCTCGATGAGCCGTGTCCGATGCGGAAAGGGGCCTACCCGAACGCTTTCGATCACGCACAATTGTCTCTCTCGGGTCTTCCCCTTTAAAAATTCTCACCCATTTGCGAACTGCAGAGTCTGAAATGCACATTTCACCATAAACTGTCTTCATTCTTGCATGAATGTTTGCAGCAGAACATCCCTCAGCTGCCAAAAACTCAATAACAGAGCGCTGTTTGATGAGAAGGTCATTGGAAGTCGCCATTGTCTCATGAACATGGTTACCCCACCACGTGTTGCGCGTCACTATATTATGAGCACAAATGACGTTACACAAACTTGTTGTTCTAGGTGAGCCTAGAAAAATGGTTCGAGAGTATATGTTGGAAATTTTAGTTCGATGTGACGAAAATTGACTGAGTTATTAGCAAACGGAACTTAATTATCAGCCTGCCCTCGTAAGACTGTCACTGAAAATTTATTTATTTAATGAAAATGCTATGTCCAAGAACTCACACAGAAGTTTTCAGGTTGCTTTTTTTTTTTTTTTTTTTTTNTTTTTTTTTTGTTATTCCTTTCATGGTTCCATTCTGTGGTTTGTGAAGTAATAATAATATGAATGTCTATATAGTCCTTTCTAGATATTTGTAGATTCTAATGACAGGAGGAATCAAATCCAGTTGAAAAAACTAATTGTATGGCTGTAGAAATGCTTAACCCTCGCGATGTGGTGATAGTATATATACTATCGTGTGCTCGCTATCGTTCAGTGCGGCAATAGTATATATATACACATCATTTAACCAACCTCTACCTCCGGTGATCGTATTTATGCAGCCGTGTATCCTGGCAAAGGGTCCTAACTGTTAGGCAATATGAGCCGATCCGCTATAACATTGGTAAAACTAGGTCACACAGCCAGCGAGCTGCATAGCTCTTGGTCAGCTAGCGCTACTAGTGTTAATTTCATCACTATTAAGAGGAGGATCTGGAGGCATTGGAGATTCATTATTTCAACAAATTTTCAGTTGGATGTCATTCACTTATTTACAGATGCTTGCTTTAATCAGGGATTTTATCTCTTTAAAGCCCAGCCCTATAGTTGTTTGGATTGAGATGCTTCCAGTCTTTGCTGAAAGACTTCATCAGTTCATGGGGACAAATCCAAACAAGTGCGATCCTGACCTTTTGAAGTGAGACAAACATAAAGAAAGCTATACTGATTTGCAGTTCATTATGTATTGATATTTTTCTCACTTCTGTAAAGGTTAAGCAATTAAGATACAGTGCCTAGCTGTGCTATGGAATTTCCTTTATGGGCTGGCTGTCATGGTGAAGTGGACTACATTACTAGGTTTTTGACATCATGACATAA
The DNA here is from genome assembly GCA_033807755.1 of Ellobium chinense. NCBI lineage: Eukaryota > Metazoa > Mollusca > Gastropoda > Ellobiida > Ellobiidae > Ellobium > Ellobium chinense. The sequence continues at coordinate 450,769 of JAWQUT010000206.1, forward strand.
AGGTGTATTTGAGAATTACCTGTGTCTGCTGCTATGTCAGAAAACCTTTGAAATGTTCAGTCACAGGACTGGCCTAATGAAGTGAACTCTACATTTACTTCTCCCCATATGTTGAATTTATAATATTATTTTTCCTTGTGTATTAAACAGGTATCAGCAGAAGTTGCAGCCAAAGCCAGTCTGAAGATGGTAGAGCCTATTTTGGGGGTCATTCATCATGAGTTGGACAGAGCCATACATTCTTTACAGGCCTTGGAAGGCCATTACAGACAACAGCAAGCACAGGTAGTGATTTTCAGGCAATGACTAAATTAGAAATCCACTCACCAGTTCAAGATGGCAAACGTCAAATAACAATCTAATAAAACCATGGGGAAAAAAAAAGCCTGTGATTGAAAGAAACTACTATTATCCCGTGACTTTCTCATTGATACTGCATCGTTCAGCCATCTGATGTTGATGTTAAACAGAAGTCGTGATAAGTGGACTATGATTAAGTGGAATCAATTGTAATAGATTAGAACTTCACAACCTTTAACTTCATGTGCCTAGTAAATCCATATTCTCATAATGCTCTGATCCTTATTCCCTTATTTTCTACATTAGATATTGCCCAAGGAGTCAACTACCTCACAAACTTGAAAATTACAGATTTTTTTTTGTGTTGGTAGTCGGAGTCTGTGAGGTCCTTGGATACTGTGGTAGTGGAGATGTTTAGGGATGGACAGGCTGCACTGCAGGAATTGGGAGGGCTTAAGTATATCAAAAGTCATCAGTTGTCCTGTTCTCTCACATATTTAGTCTAAGGAAATGTGGAGAATATGCAATTGCATGCTCCTTTTCATCTCTGATATGGCATGCCTTGTGAGAGGAAGTAAGCAAACTTTTCATGTGCTGATCTCAGAGCTAGTCATAAATGATCTTGCTCTGGGTATAATCAGTGTAAAACACTGTCAAAAGCACTTCTGATTAGAGCCTATATTTTCTTTAAGAAGTTGGGGAAAGTGATTCAATAATCTGGCTTTTTGGATTGATAATCTGAAGTCTTATAGTCAGGGATTTCTTGGGAAGCAAAAAATATGAACTTCAGTATTATACTCATTATTTCAGTTGGATGAGATAGAAAACCAGCTACGAATGCAGCAGCAACAGCTTCAGCTTAAGGACGCTGCCTTGGCTGATCTTGAGATGAGACTGGCTGCCCACGAAATGGCTCGCTATGATGGAACTATTTTATGGAAGGTGGCAGGTTTTGAAAGCAAACAGAGGGAGGCAATAAGTGGACAGACCACCTCTTTATATTCACCTGCCTTTTACTCAGGCCCTGTAAGTTGGGTGATCTCCCTTAGCTTCTTCTTGCTTTAATTTCCTTCACATTCCTGGTCCTGTCTGGTTTTTTCACATCTGTCCCGAAGCGAATATCCGCAGAAATAGTGTGAAATTCATAAACTGGAATATTTGACCCTCTCTTAATAACTGAACAGGACTCAATTTTTGGGCCAGATTTTTGGCAAAAAATATTAATTTGATTTGAAACAGATTTCTCACATGCTTGCTGGCATAATAACCATTTTTTAGATTACTACTGCGATTTTAGGTCCGTAGACTTAAGCCCAGCAGCCATTAAGGCCTTGCGCCCAACCGGGCTAATACAGAGACGAGTCTTGTCAGACCTTTTTGCAGAATAGTTTTGCAACATTTTGACCTCTATTTAAATCCCCTGCATCCAAGGTTTTATTTCCTTTGACTCCAAAACTATTGTGAGGACATTTTCGGGTCAGAAGATGAAAGTTCATTGATAAGAATATCTTGACTTGAGAATGACTGTTGTCTTTTCATTACATTTTTTCATCCCATTACATGAATTGAGGGATGAGGAGGGGAGGGATATGGACAAAATCCACTTTTCACAGTTTTTGTCTCATCTTTTTTTTTCCCAATGTCAGTGCGGATATAAAATGTGTGCCAGAATTTATCCGAATGGAGACGGAATTGGAAAGGGATCACATATATCTCTCTTCTTCGTCATAATGAGAGGACACTATGATGCTCTGTTACCCTGGCCGTTTTCACAGAAGGTGAGGCCTTAAGTCCAAGGAGTTGGTGAAAAAAAATTTAGCATCGTTTCTCCTTTAATAAGGAGATTGAATAAAACCTTTATGAACATGTCTCATTTAGATATATTGATATGTTCACATATTTGCTTATTTATCAGGTTATCTCTTCTGTTATTTGTTAAAAAAGTTAAATTATTAATATTGAAGTGGGGTGATGATTTAATCATACTGATCACTGACTGAAGTAACAGAGAAGTAAATGCTGAACTTTGACATGGAAGTTTTAGTACAGTAATTATGAAATGATGATACAACCTTTTGCTTTTCACTCTTATATAGTTGAAACATTATGTTGTACTGTTTAACCACTATTGGATATGCTTGAAAGGTTCAATATTGATTTCTTTGTGTGGCATAAACAAATTGACTTTAATGATAAGACATGTGAGCAAAACAGGAATAGAGAATCAAAATGAACCCAACCATGGATATTGCTTCTTATTTCAAGATACATAGAATAACATGTGCACGTTTGTATGTGTTTGTGTATTTGGGGTGGGAAGAGGGTATGCTTGGAGTATCTTGGGTGTAGATGTAATTTGTTCGCTTAACATATGAAATGTACATTAATGTCTATTCTGCTGGAAACGAAATTGATGTGCCTTTCATGGGCTGTAAATTTGGATCTTATCTTATCTTATCTTATCTTGAAGCTCAGTAGACCTCAGTGTATATAAAGTCAACCATGCATATTGCAGGTCACCCTTATGATGATAGACCAGAATCACAAAGAACATATATTGGATGCCTTCAAGCCTGACCCCTCCAGCTCATCCTTTAAGGTGCTCACAGTTTGTAGAGATGTTATGATGAGAATACATGTATCTGATCTTGGAAATTAAATTTCAAAATCCATCTGAGGTGAAGTTGCTGTTAATTTTTAACTGGATTTAGAGATAAAGCTGTGCCTTGAGGGAAATGCGATGTTTATGTAAATAATATAAATTTAGGCAGTTTAAGGAGTGACTAGTCTAAAGACATGTAGACAGCACATGCAATATTAGTGGTATATACATGTACATTGTAATTCTTAACATGAAGATTTTTTCTTGTTTGGAGTCTTATTAGAATAAAATTTATCTATGAAGCACCCTAGAATTCAATATTGTAATATGCTTAGTGGCACTAAAATTTTCTTACACCTTCCCCAATCTGAATGTTGCATAATGTGGAAGTCTTGATAAAGTTTTTTTTATTGAATAGGAACTATTTTCTGTTACCAAATGTTACTGTGTGAAGCTGTTTCATTTTCTGGTGTGCATCAGGACACTAGTTGTATTTGTTCTTACTTCTCTAAATCAATCTGCTATTCCCAAGTAAATAAAGAGGCAATACGTATGACCTGCAGCTTTGTTTGCTATCTGTGGAAAAAAATGTTATGTTTACAGATAGTTCTTCAGAGTGGTTTTTTTTGTTTTTTTGTTTCAGAGACCAACCACAGAGATGAATATTGCAAGTGGATGCCCGTTGTTCTTGCCCTTGGAAAAACTACATAGCCGCCAGTATGGTTACCTGCGGGACGACACCATCTTTGTCAAGGTAATAGTTGACACAGATGGACTAGAGAGATTCACGGAAATGAATCCAGGCAGATTTGCTGCAGGGTATCCATAGTGTAAGGCTTTTCCCTCTGACCTCGACACACTCGAATTAGCTCTACTTTTGCTTTTGGTCTAGCTTTAGAACTAACCTACGGGACAGGCATAGTTCTTGTCATTCAACTTTAGAGAACTTATTTTGAACTTGTTATGGCTTTACATGCCATGGTCTTAAATTAATAAGTAAAACAAAATCATAACTATTGTAGATCCTTTGTGGTGTTAACATCATATTCAAACTAGATGGAAGTTTATTGAAAGAATAAAGTAACATGAAGAGGTCAAAATAGCAAGATACAAATGTCCATTAATTTAGTTTGAATTTTCTATTATATGCCTGAGGTGCAGTTCCTTTGTGCTGAGTCTTAATAAACAGACTGCTTGGCCTCACCAAAATCACTAACGTGGCATTGCTTTACAATCTCACAGTGTCTCAGTATTTTTATGTTGTCATCATGCACCTCAGCCTGAAAGGTGTTTAATATGTGCACAGTGAATGTTGCCATCGGTAACCAGTGACACAGTCGTTATGCAGAGTCTTCCACAATAATGTGAGATCTATGTAGACAGCAGTTTGGACAGTTTTTGCCCACACAGTAGTTAACATTTTTAAGTTCACCTTAAAGTTGAAGATTGCTGTCATAAGCAAATCCGATTCTTAAACTTGTTCTTAGGTTAGGCATTTTCTTTAGAATCTTTCCACTTAAGGATTCTTGTGCGGCACCGAATTTTGAGGAGGCTTTTTATTTCTTTAATTGGCAAGTATTTGGTTAAGAAATTGTCAAATGGATGTCCCTTGTCATGCTGTGAAATGTTCAAATCAACAAAATTTACCTTCATTCATTGCTTAGAAGAACAAGCCAGGAACTGCCACTGTGGTTTCATTGAAATGTGCAGCAGGTGAATGTGCTTGAGCACATATTTCACTTCGTCCCATCCCTCCCGGGACATTCATCACAGTGACTCCTCCCCTGTTTATGATCTAAGCATGATGCTAAATTGGAGAGCTACAGCACCTCCCTTCCCCCACTCCTGTCTCATGTTTTTTATTTTAGTTATGCAAGGATCCAGCAGCATTTTTTTTTGAAAATAAGATCCAAGTTGTTATTCTTTTGTGTCATCCGATGGTCATCATAGACTTTTAACTCTTTAGTTTTCAAAACATTGCTGATGTAGGAATAGTAACTCAAACATTCGAGTGTCAACAGGTCACTGGGAAAAGCTCAATATTACCATGACTTTCTTTGTACATACCAATTACCATGTACAGTTTCCAGCGCAAAACAGAGGTGTCCACAGCTAGAGGATTGTTGGCTGGATATTGTAGGCTCTGTGAATGTGTCTTTTAAGCAGAAGGAGATCACAGAATAGACCAAACATTCAGAGATCATTTTTAATGTTTGAGGTTGAGCTTGTTATATGCTGATCATTGAAGAATTGGACGAAACACGATGAAAGAATATTTAACTCTTGTAACATTACCCCCCAGCATGAGGAGAGCACTCAAGCATATTAGCTGACTATGATATGTTATTGCTTTCATATCAGATAGTCTTAGTTTCTCGTGGTTTGGTAGACAGTGATGACTGAAATCTGCATCACTTGTCTACAGAGGTTAAGAGGGATAAAATGCGGCTCTAAAGCTACAAGGTGTAAAACATTTTCATAAAATTTTGTGAAGTCACTAAGGAATCAGTACAAGCAAGTTTTTTTTTTTTTTCTTACACGTTGCTGGGGAGCCTTTTAAACATATTTGTCAGCAAAAGAATGTCAATCTCTAGCTTAGCTCTTGTTCATTCAAATGTCTGGCTCTTGAATACTTTCATAGCAAGTTTTACAATCACAGGTTCTTGGTGTCAGACAGTACGATAATACAGTAGTTCCTTTCTTCTTCTGCTAGAGTCTTTAAACTTAAGTATTCATAAACAAGTCTTACTTACAAAGGAGGAAGTGCTGCTTTCTTTTAAGAGGACTGACCCATAAAAATATGATTTCTCCTTTGCCCCAATTATTATAGATGATGCTGTCTGTATCACAGCATATGATCTGTAAACAATTGCAAATACAGTGTATCATTGATGCCCAGTATAATGATATAGACATGCACTGATAACAGGAGCTAGAAGAGATTCATGTGTTTAGAGGGTGCATTGTTATGGGAAAGAATGGTTTTCTTCATTACAGCAAAAGAAAAGCGCATTTTTTTTAGCAAACTTTTAAATGACATCGTTTGCTAGCAGGAAATATTATTACCATGTCCAAACAAATATGTAGGAGACTTTTGGCTGTAAGTCTTTATTACAAGCATGCTGAGGAAGGCCACTTTTATATCCATAGATCCAGTCCACTGTGGACACCTCTGAAAACTTGTGTGGAGATTTCTCATGATAGTTTTCATTAAAATCACACTTGATTTGTGACCTAGCTCAGATCAGGAATTATGACTGTGCTTTCATACACTTCTCTTGCACCATTCTATCAGGGTGTCTTTAGTTTCACTTCCTTTGCCAATGAAGGCAGCCATCCCTGACAGTGTACTCAAGTTACAGAGGGTAAAGGTCCATCCTTGTGAATTACTCAAGTAGGAGTTTCCAGAGCTAGGTCAAAAATCATGATTTGTGTGATTATATTTAATTTATCTAGAATCATTGTCCCTAAATAATGACCATGCAAGCTTTGCAGTGACTCGATTTGCAACAATATAGGTTTATATATTTATATAATTTATTCTTTCATGTATTTCTCTGACCATGTAATTTACCTGTTATGCTCAGCAGTACATAGTAATTGCTCTAACAGAATATTTGCGCAGTACTAATGCATGCTGCATTCAGATATAGAGTAAAGAGACATTTATGTAGTTATTCTTTTGGTTTTTTTTTTAGTTTCCATAATTTTAGCAGCTATTTTATTGATTTATGATGGCAGTAATTCTTTTTCAGATCTTGTTTTAAGTATAGTTTTAGTGGCGACTGCTTGAAGTTTAATTCTAACCTTGTGGTAAAATCAGTTTTCTTAAACTATGCTCTGAATAGAGTTTATAGGTGGAACATTTTAGGTTTTGAATTATTAGATTTTCATGGTTTAACTGCACGTAATGGCTAAAGATTTTGTGCCTAGTTTTGAGGACAGTAATTTCAGATTGTGATTGAGTTTACATTTGTTGACAAGCTCAGTATTCGTAACAGTTTCTGAGCTTTCCATACTGCGATGGGTGGTAGTATAAGAGTCTAGGTTCTGATCATGTTTATGTTGTTATTTTAATACTGACAGCTTTTCAGTGTGATACCCGTATCGTCACTCGTATGACATCTGAGAGTAAACACTATCTGCTTCAGTGCTATGCCATAGCTGTGACTCTGGCCTTTTATGGAGAGAGTTACATTCTCTATAATGATAGGGTCGACCGACTGTCAGCCTCATGAAGTGAGCGTTGCAGCTCAAGTATGGCACACAGGCAGATGGCATTTACACTGCTATGCTATACTGGCAACAGTATCTTCTTATCCCAGAAACTGATAATTCCTCATATATTATACTCTGTCATCAGTCTCTTCCTGCAAAGCTCCTGAAAATTACATTATTTTGTTAATGAAATAAATTTACATCTCTGTGAATCTAAAGTTGGGTGATCCAAGTCTTTTACTAAGCAAAACTGTCTAGGAAATCACATTGGCTGGAAAAATTACTGACAGTTGTGAGCAAGTTTATGTGGTAGTTTTGTATTTCTACCATACATTCGTATTTGAAATTTGTTTTCCTTGATCAGGAATCAGCAGATTGCCAAAAGTTTGTGGAAAACGTAAATTTAGATTGGTGAAGAAGCACATTGTATCAAGCAAATGAGTAGAAAGAATAACAAAGCAGTTCCATATTGAACCATATCTAGAGACTTTATGGTGCTCTTGCTATTTAGAAATTTTGCCGTTGGTTGCCACAGTCCCTGCTTGGTGGTGGGAAAGTATATTACCGGACTTTGATCACTTTCCATTGGTTACTTAAACATCTGATTCATCCAATTATAAAAATACCGCAGAATAGGTACAATTTGAAAATTATTTAGTCGCTTAAGTGCAATATCCCAATAAACGCCAAAATCGAAATTTGATAAAAGGTGCAAAAAAAACTCTCTCATTTTCGTAAACTCGCATTCTGTAAAGTAACTCTTTGGGAGTAAGCTGTAATGGTGAATGCCATGTAATATACAATAGATTTCATGCTGTTGAGTTGGAATTAACTGAGTTACACTCCGACAAATAAAATTTTGTTGGTTTTCGCCACTGGCATTATATGGTGCAGAAATCCGACATTGACTTATATATGATAAGAATATATTGTCAGGAGTTTTTGCATAGTGACGAAAGAGCAAAATTGTGATTTTGCAGGAGAGCAATTTAAAGATTTTCGTTTCTCAAAGGCATTAAGTATTTTTCTTATTCTACACCTTAATATCTCAAAAATATAAATAGCAGCGCACAGAGTTTTTTCAAGGTTACAGATGAATCAATACTAGACCTATGCGGTTTTATGCAAAAAGCGAAAACCCCAAAATTGCTGTATTCATTACTTTGCGAAAATGTGATGATATGTAGATCTACTAGCTTTTTCAGGTGCACAAGCCAACAAACACTCAGCAGGCACCAGGAAATTTTGTGCATTATTCTGATGCATGCACTTTTCTATGTAAGCTAGAAGTCTAAGATTTTGATACAATAAGCGCCATGTTTTTGGCAGTCCAAAGATTTCAGAACCATAATTTCAGTCAGGTGGCGTTTTTCAGGTTATCACATCCAAATGATGACATGGAAACAGATTTCTGACAGCTGCAAAGCTTTTATGAATAATAAGGGCAATAATTGAAGTTATCACCAGAGTTATGTTTTGTTGTAGTATTGATGTGATTATGATATTGTTGGTTTATGCTGAATTATGACAAGGGCTCACAGGAAACTGAAGAGTGTTATGCCAAGACGCATTTTTCATCCATCCGTAGAATCTGCACATTTAAGCAAGAGTGTGTTTTTCTATGTATTAAAGAGCGTGCACTTGTGATAAGCAAAAATCCTTATGTGCCAAAAATCCTGAGAAGAAATTATCTCCCATCCTTCCCCCAATCCTTATTTGTATTAATGAAAATTGACCTCTCTGACAAACTAAAAAGCTTTTCACATGTACAAACTGAGCCAGCCAAAGCCCAATTTTTTATATAGGGCCTACTTTTAGCTCTGTTTTCCAGCCACAATGCCATTTGCCTGTAATTGTGAGCATTTCTTAATCATTCAGAAAGGTGACTTTTATATACTTCTTAGCTCTGTTTTCATGGCAGATATGCCATTTGCCAGTAACTGTGAGCATTTCTTAATCATTCACACTTTTGAAGCTCATTTTCAGGGTTTTGTCCCGGCTGGCTGATTCAGAAAGGTGACTTCCTTGACATTCTTTGTCTGAGGGTTTCACCTGATACATGAAATTTGGTATTGTCATTGGAACAGGCTTAAGATTCTATTTTGTCGGATATAATTATATGTCAACACAGACAATATGAACACACATTTCAGAATGCAGATTGGGATTTGAAAGGGAAATCAGCTGCAAATAAATGAGCAAGACTTGAATTATTCTGATATTTTCGGACAAAAGAGCGTATGCTGCATTTTGTGCCACATTTGCATATTCATGATTTACATATTGACACTCACAACAAAATATGGTTGTGAAACTGTGTATATCCTTGATGTATTTTCAGAAGTCAGACAAGAATTTTGTCGAAGCAAAAGGCTATTTATTCAAAAATGGTTTTGATAAAGATAAGCTCTTTTGTCAGAAGATGTTAGTGTTGGTCAGAGTCAGCTGTTTTTTGGTTTTTTTTTATATATAATTGATATGGGAAGTTGTAGTCTTGGACTAACACTCTCCAGTAGGTTGTTATGTTGAAATCTGATATGAGCTCAGGAGTTACAGTTGAATTTTTAAGTTATCTGTACTGGTTTTGGTTGTCAGCATTTTCTTTTGCACTCTTGATTTGCTTGAAAGCACACATTTGTCCTATAGATGTTGATTATTGTTATTTTGAAGAATATACCAAAGTTCAGGTTAAACTTGAAGAAAGTATGATGCAGTCTGGACAGTGCCTAAAGAATTTCCTTTGGGAGTCCTTACAGTGATGCCAGTACAGCTGCCAAGGCGAGAAGCATCTCTGGAAGTCTTTGTGTATTGGCATGTGTTGAGCATAATCAGTGATTCATCCTATACAGGCCAGCCTTTGCCGTAGAAGCAAAGTCAGTGATCTGAGATGTCAGATTCAGAATTCTAAGTACAATACCAGGATTAATACAAATCACACTAGAACCTAGGTATAAAATATGCGTCAGTGCATGGAACATGTATACTTTTTATTGAGGTGTACCTACACTGAGGTCCAGCTGAATAGTGAAATTACAAAATAATAGTGAATCTGTCCAGGTGAGATTCATACTTAATAACAAGATATATTTATAAACTGAGTACTTTACATTGAGATTCCACTGTACCTCTAAAACTCAAGAAATCACTCTTCAGCTGAGAAAAGAGGATCGGAGATAATAGAGGAGATCAGTACTGAAGAAGAGATTATGCTAGACCGTTTGACACATAGAGACTTCTGGGCTTCTTCTAGGCTTGGCAGCAGGATGGGGTCATTTTACTTGCTGACATTGGGATGACTGCAGAGATGATGGAGACATTTTTGGGTTTTGTTTGTTTGGTTTTGTTTTTTTTTGACATTGTGGGGTAAGGATATAATACCCAGATTAACCTTTATGCAACAATGTAAAAAAAGTAAATAAGTGACTTATCATCAGTAGTTAGGCTTTATGGGCACAGTTTGAGTATTTTGGATTGAACCTCTTTGCCTCTTTGTCCACCCAACATTTGATGAGCAGGAGGCATTGTACAAACTGATGTGGTGAATGTGGTAACATTTTTCACATTTTTTCCGCCTTGACTTTCTTGTTTCAGTGCATAACTTTTGATATTTTGTATTGTGAAATTGAATAATGAGCTATCAAATGCTTGATGTGAGTCCCTACAGTTAATGTCAGCACTGCTTTGGAGTGACAGTTTCTGAAGCATAACTCATGATGTTTTTGTATTATGAAATTGTATGCTGAGGCATCAAATTATGATTTGAATCTGTACAGATGATATTAATATTGCTTTTGAGTATTACAGCTATATGAATTAATATGTATTCGTATGCTTCAGTTCAGTGCAGTTCTTCTATTCATAATAGTAGTTTAGCAGTAGTTTAAATACTGTTTTAGAGGTAGTGGTTATAGCATTCGATATTGTGATACATGTTGCTTAATATTTTTTATATACATATAAGTGGATCTAATAATATGTATTACTCAAAGGAGAAAGAAAAGCAATGTTATTAAGCACTTGCTTTCTGTTTGAACATGCATTCTTTTGTTGTTGATTGTAACAATATAAATAAATCAAAAATCTGTATTTTTTTTTTCAGCATGAGTATCCAACTTTGTGATTTTTAGTTGCCTCAATTTGTTATGATGATTTCTGTTTTATAGAAATTACCGTAGCTCCTATGTTTCTTATTTCTGATTGAAGCCATTACAAATGACAAAGCCAACATTTGTAGCAGTATTGGTATCAGTTGTTTTGTTATAAATTTCATTCTCAGGTTGATGAGAAGTTTATCAACCTTTATAGGGGACGGATATGGTTTTTACTAATTTTATGAATTTGTTTAAGTGACTTCCTGATAACTTTTACGGTAAAGGTTGCTGTGAGCTGGGGTTATGGTAATCCAAATGTACAAGAGTTATTTTAATGTGATGATGGAAAGTAGGAGGACCCTGTTTCTAGAGTATTTGTAAGTGATAAGCTTGTACGGCATAGAGAGTTATTTTATATACGTTTACGTCATGCCGACCAGTACAGTTCACCGCTCTTCTTTTATATTCTATTTTAATATAATAGATGTTCTTTACGGTTCTTGATAATATTACTATATTTTGCTATGGCCCACTGCTTCACCTTTGTGTTTTCTTTCTTTTCGTTTATATCTCTCTCTCTCAAACACTTTTCATCCACTAGCTGGCATTTTGCATCAGCAGTTTATCATCCTTTTCATCCACGCATTATTGACTAACACTGGTGTAGCACAGTGACTTTTCATGTTTTTAATGAATGTGGATATAAAGGGGTTTTTTTGTTTTGTTTTTTTCTGTTGTGTGTTTTATGGATGAAAAGTGTTATGTTGTGAGTTTCTGTTATCTTTATAGCACACATGTTACTTCTGACGATATTTCCTGTGATCTGCTTTTCCCATATCACTTACTCCTAGCCACGTGTATTTATGAAGATTCTTTTCATATTGAAAATGGAAGTACTCCATGCTCTGTATTTGATGCCCCCATGCTACATGAAACAAAAGTAGGAAGGTATGACAATTAGATTGTGATTCAGTCGTTTTAACAAAAAAGAGAACTTCAAGAATGGCAGGAACAATGGGAAGGGAAGAGGTTTTGAGTGAATAGGGAACCAAATGATAGTGTCTCAGTTAAGATCTTTGCGCAGGGTCTGTAAGTGACTAGAAAATTTTGAAAAGTCCTGAAAATGGATTTTGGGATTCAAGACTTTAATAGTTTTGATAATCACTACTTTTTCATGATCTGGTTTTTAATTTCATGATTTCTAGACCGGGGCTGCGAGCGATTATTGAAACACCAGCCATTTGATAATCATTCAGCCCTTCAACATGGCAAGCCAAAGAGTGTTACTCTACACACTTAGCAATATAACATGTGTCGTGATGTAGCCCTTCACTTGTTTTTTTTTTGTATGTTGATTGTCATGTAGCAAATTGTAGGTCTTGAATTCAAAACTCGAGGTGTTGAAAAGTGTTGAAAAAAAATTCAAAGGAACTGAATTAACCTTGTTACTACTAGTTATCAAAGTGGTTACCAGCAAGTGGTGTGTTACTGGTGAAAAACCCAGTATGCCTGCCTTTGCAGTGCGCAATGTGATTATGAAGTGCTTTGTCACCTTGTGAAGTTTGAGTGACGTGACATTATCTTATCAGAAACTTTGAGTGGGCTTAGTGAGGAGAAGAGGGGTGGGGGATTGGGAGGTGGTTTTTATGAAAGGGTGCATCAATTAGAGTGTGTGAAAAGGTGGCAACAAGTCCTCTGTAGTAAACTTTGAAACGATGAATATTATGCTTTTACTCAATACTCTTGCCTTGTTATTTGTTTAGAACTGTATCGCAGCATTCACCAAAAATTTTCAAACATGTAATACATTTAAGGGGAGGTCAAACCCTTTCTCTGAGATTGCCTTGCAGATACAGTTAAAGCACACTTTATATTAACAAGCTTAGTACGTAAAATGGATACTGAGTATAGTATGTTTGGTCCTGATTTTCCTTCTCTAAAGGTACATGAATGGTTTATATGATTAATACATGTTTCTTTTAATAAGTACACTTTTGATCAGTCTCTAGGTGTATGCATTGTCTGTGCTCCACTGTTCTTTGGTATGTAACATGTCATCAAAAGTGCAGTGAAATTTTAATGAAAGTTTATTTTAGTACAAAATCAAGGCAACTGACACAGACCTGTCTTGGCGAAATTTCCTTACAAGACCTTAAGAACTATTGGAGAGAATTTGACACAACTGAAAGTGGTTACCTAATTAAAAAATGCACCGTTTAGCATCTTGATGTGTAATTTTTCATACAAATGTCACTTCCCGTGTGATGATATAATAAGCACCAAAATGTCTGCAATGCAACCTCAGAGAGAAAGTTTAACCTCCCCTCAATGTAAGAGCTCATTTGGCCCAAACCCAGCTTCCTCCTTCCTCCCC
>JAWQUT010000206.1:464371-492471 GCA_033807755.1 Ellobium chinense
CCCCCGACCTCCACTTTCACCAAAACTGCCTGCCACAGTCATGTTTTCTCAGGACCATTTTCCCACATTGCTGCCTTTGTGCCATGCACTGAGCAGCACACAAAGCAATACATAAAAACTTGTTGGAATTTGTTGCCCTTTCTGAAGAACACTGTTTTGTAAATTGTGAATGCCAATGATTGTTATTTCACTTTACTAACACTTGCCTGCCAAATATGACCCTTCAAACCAAAATGAATTTGTAAGGGAACAAAGCTGAAAGGAATTTTGTATGAATTGTTTAAAAATAATTTTACTACAGTAAATTGAATTTCCATCCTGTACCTCTACAGATTCTTGATGAGCCGAGAGGACTGGGCATGTAGGTGATACTACTTTAAGCATACATAACTTTATGCATTATATGTAAGCACTATAAAGTCTTGATGTAAATGCCGTGTTAATAAATATAAAGCTAAACCATGGCTTCTGTTCTTGCTCTTTCTAGTTTCTTTGTGTTTGTCATACTGGTCACTTTGGTGGGCAAAAGTTTCGGCAAAACTTGTCAACGAAGTGCCATGCATGGATGTCATGCCCATAAACTTGTGAAGCCTGAAATTAATACCTCTGCATTTAGTCAGCCTTGATATTTGCTGAAGTTACTAGCTCTGTCATTTTATGGGAAAAGACTGTTGGATTGACTCTGATTTTCAGGCATGATGAACCACAGTTAAAACTTACAAGCCATGAATCTGTTAAAAAAAATAATCTAAACAAATCAAAGTTTAAACATGTGAAAGCACAAAATAATCGTAAAAACAATGATCACAAGGCGTGTTACTACAGTTCACAGTTATTCTGGTTTAATTGGATCCATCCTTTTTCTGGAGCATATCTGTCTCTGTATTCAAAATATAGTAGAACTTTTGATAGCTCAAAATTGAAAGGACCAGTCAAATCATGGCCGGTTAAACAAATTTTGTATTATACCCCTTTACAGTACAGTATTTCACCAAAGAACGGCCTGATGATGTTGTATCTAAGTGATGGCTTCAGCAGTCTTGACTGGTTATAACATTGATGTTCATGAGGAATAGGTGTGCATTGTCGTCACCTTTGATTGATACAATTTTGACCATGCGCCCAATTTAATCTCCACGCACTAGACAGTCGATAGACAATGGGAAGGAAAATTGTATTGGCAATGGCTTGTTTTTTCCTTCTCTGTAACTATTTCCTCCATTGCCTGTGCATCATCTATTTTTTTCCTCCATTTTATCAAGAGCTCCTTAAAATTCTTTATTGGGTTAATGATAAAATTTTACAGTGTATAAAGAGGGCCTATGGACAAGGATTTTCTTTTCTATCAGGTTATGCAAGATGTCAAATAAAGTGCTATTGTATTAAGTGAGTTTTACTGTATTCGTCAACTTGTTTTCCTTTTCTCTCTCCATCATTTTCCCTCCATTGCCTGCGAATCACTGACTTGTCATATCATAAAAGGTTCCCTGAAATTCTTTACTGAGTTAATTGTAAAACTTTACCATGAACAAAGAGGGCCTTTGGACAGGGATTTTCTTACCTATCAGGTTAGCCAAGATTTTGGGTAAGATAGAGATACTGTATTTGCCAGATATAACCTCTAAAAATCCCTGTTTTTCCAGATTTATTTACATCTGAAATTCAGATTTTATTTTCCAGACTTTTCCAGACTGCAGATGAACCCTGACTATATTTGGTCTCAGATAAATCCTCAGTTTTTCTTGTTGTCACCAAACAAAAATCATCCTCTATTCATATCTAATCACCTTGCACTCAGCATATTGAAACAGGAGAATATTTAAACTTTTTTATTTGATGCAATAATATACATTAGTCAGTGAAATCAGAAATGGGATGGTTTTAACAGCAACAACGAAATAAAATGAAACGCAGAGTGCTAATGTATATACAAGTATACATAATGCACATTTTGAGTAATTCGTGAATTGACACAAGATTTCAGCTCAATAATAGCATAATATATCATGAAGTGAATGATTACTACATCGTATATTTATCATGTAACACGTGCATTATGACCAACCTGGTCAGAAGACACCATAAAGATTACTCTTGCAGGCCAAAAAAAAAAGCAACATCTCAAGAAGAAAAGCATGGTAACATCTCATAAACTCAAATTCTATGGCATCAGTCCAGAATTTCTATGGGGTGCCGAAGCGTTAGGAATCTTGACATTTTTTGAATACATGAGGTTTGAATCTATGAGGTTCTACTGATGCAGTTGATGTAGTTTCTGGCCGTATCACACCCTCGTTTCTTATAACTCTCTATTTCACCTGATAATGTGTCTTGCAGCCAGTCATAATTAGCCTTATGTCCACAATCCACTATCAAGTTTTTCTTTCTTGTGGAAATTGAGGGTAAAATCATTCTATATTCAAAATCATTGATTTTATGGACAAATGGTCCGTGGTTGTGGATGAATTTGAGGTTCTGGGAATGCAGTAGATTACATGTAATTTCGTACAGTACAAAACTGTTCTTCTATCATGATTTTCTCTAAAAAAAATTATTCCCACTGCATGGAGTGACCCTCCGCCACTACAAACAACCATATTTCAAATCAAAACAATGCAAGAAGAACATTTTTTTTCTGACTTCATAGAAGTACAAACATTAAGCTATTATGTCATGGTAATAACTTNGAAAACTCTAATTTGACCAAAAGTGGAGATAGTCACTTCTTGCGCTCAGCCGTCGATATTTCAAATCAAAACAATGCAAGAAGAACATTTTTTTTCTGACTTCATAGAAGTACAAACATTAAGCTATCATGTCATGCTAATAACTTAATTTTAGCCTTAATTTAACTTTGACCCAAGCCCCATTTCGACTGATTGCAAGACATAAAGCTTTCATATAGCTGGACATTCTCCTTCAGTCACTTCAGCTTCTGACTTGTCTATGAGGCAGTGTAAAAGATGTCTAAATGACATCTCATGAGAAATGGACTCAATGTTTAAAAAAATTAATAAGATTATTGAGGGGAAGATGTGCAAAATCTGTTTCTCCTTTCTCCCTATAATACAATGAATCTGCTTCTTGTTCTCACTCATCTAAGTGTGCATTCTTTACACAGATACTTGGGTGCTATTTACAATTCGTCCTCCATCATTCATTAGTACTTATAAACCTTGGATGCACAGACACTTTCAACAGGTACATCACTGGGTCTATTTTTTGAGAACCAACTCAAACTTTCCCATGGAGAACTTGCAAAGTCTCATCTACCGCACAGAGAAATGCAGCCAATACCCTTACTCATTCATCTTAATGCGCGGCTTGTACACAAACATTTGGTGCTATATACAGTCTTACATGTCTTCAGTTACATGGTTTATGATGCTCAAGAACAGTCAGCAAATGCATAAGTAAGTCTGTTTTAGGAAAACCATCCCAACTGGCAAGGGGAGGAAGGGTAAAATCTCTTCCTGTTCACAAAGAAATGGGAGCAAATACTTTTATAATTAAAGCGTGCAGCCTGTACACCAATATGTTGGGCTATTCTCAGTCCCGCAGCCATTCACTGGTACAACTCCAGATGCTCAAAGACACTCAGGAAATCCATAACTAAGTCTGCTTTATAAAACCATCCCAGGCATTGAAAGTGACAGATGATTAAAGTGAGTAAATACAGATGAAATATATCATCGCAATAAATATAGATTAGAACTTCAGGGTACCTTTACAATGTAGTCATTACAATTTTACCGACATCGGCCAAAAAAAAAAACAACCTAAAGATATCATATTGAAAACTGGTTTTACCAGTTTTGTCTAGAATAACAGAAAAATAACAAAGCATGCATAATACAATGCGAAAATCTGACCATAACAAAGCAAAATCCTCACTACTACGAGCATACACATAATCCGATCTTCACACACATTGCATGATGCATATGCATATATGCAATCTGAAATCAATTCCACAGATGTAGAAAATCACACTGTCTCCTACATTTACAGAGATGCCACTTTAAGAGTACAATGTGAAACAAAGTTTGAAACCAGCAGCCCACCACACAGCACTCAAAAACTGGCGAACAGTTGCATATCATTCCTTATGACATCAACTACTAGATGATCCTCAGAATACAAATTCATACACTCCTGCATGAGCAGACATATCATGGAATTATTTACAAGGATACATGTTAACCCATTCTGAACTACACATGGAGTTTTCCATATCGTTCATGCTCTCCGACACTAATTCTTGAAGCCAATCTGACAAGGATTTAAATTAACTTCTGTATCCCTAGACATCCGTGGCCCACACCACATTCAAGTTGCATGACCCAGCCTTGGCCATCTTATCATTTTATCTTGAAAATTGCCACCCGCACAGCTGCACAAATTCAACCCTTCCACTTCCCCGGTTGCAACTAACGCAAGAATAAAACTGAAAGGTTCTTTTTACAGGAATAGTGTATCAGCAAATCCTGTGGCAACACTCACATAACAATGGTTAAAATTCTTTATATATCCATCTGGCTAGTCATTTTTCAGAGCAATCATTTTCATAATTACTGGAAAAAAATTATTTTTCTGAATCCGAGCAGGCCAACAAATATATGTACATTTTAGTTTCAATGTGGCATTTTAACATCAATAACTGAAAATGCGCTTCAAATTCAGGAAATATTCTAACATCGGCATCTCTCAAAACCCTTTACAAAAAAAAAAAAAAGATTCCAAGATATTTCTTGAGATCAGACGACTTTAAGCGAAAGTATGTGCTGCTAAAATCTTGCTGAACCAAATCTTTATTTACAAAACACTGATCTGCACTGGATATAAATAAGTAAATAAAGAATAGGAATTTAACAAATCTAATATATTACCTCGTAATATATAAAGTTTTGGACTGTGTCTTTCTTCAGATGCAGAAAACAAATGGAGCTATGAATGAAATGGCAAATGTAATAGAATTTTTTTTTTAAAATGTGAGCAGTAGTCATGAAATATAAAAAGCTTGAACAGACACATAATATATCAAATAAAGTATGAGACAAAGGACTGTTGATTCACATCTTGTTACGGATTCGGTGACCTGAATCTATGACCATGCAATGGTCAATCTGAAGTGTATATCGACCCCATAATGCAACTTTGTCTTAAGTGCCAATTTTATCAAAAGGGATTTAAAACCATGGTGCGGTGCACCAGGAGAAGGCCTCTTAAAGTAACTTTGTCTCATCTCCATCTTCAATGAAACGAAAGAGTTATTAAAAATAAACACTTTGTCTTATGAACCAAATCTATCATCAGGCGAAAATTTCAACTCTGGATTTCTCAAAACTTGACCAGTGGCGCTTAAGACAAAGTTGCATTAAGGGGTCGATATTATGGTCACTAGATTGCAAGTCTGGTCTGCGGTTAGAAGGCTAACTTGCAACCTCTCTCTCTTTGTTTTTGTTGATTTGCCCCGTTTATTTTATTAATTAACTAGTCAAAGCATCCACAAATTTGCGAGCATTTGTGGGAACCAAATAACCAAACCACATCTACATACTTTTACACTGCTCTTCATTTAGGGATAACTGTGTTCCAACACATCATTATAAATAAAAATAATGCTTAAGCTGAGAAAAAAAAACACTAAATGATGTTTCTTGACACCTGCCCCCTGTTAGAAAACACCATATTTGAGGAATTTGGTCTCATAACACCCACTTGGCTGCAAGCAGCATAATAGGGAGTGATGTCATACACATGGACGCCAATTTAAATAATGGAACAAGTCATTTGGTTGTGGGAAAATCCATTTTTTAAGCTCAGAGATAGACAATACACTGCTGCTGACCCAAAACAGGACAAACTACAGTGAATCTGCCTAATTATTTATAAGTAATCATCAGTGAAGATCTGTTGAGGTTTAAAACACCATCTGCCCAAAAACAAGGAAGGTGCAATCACATTTGGAATGCCCAGTCAATGGTGCTGATGAGACATTGAAGAGTCACCAAACTATTTTTCACAGACATTTCTATCTTATGTCTCTTCTTGATCATTTTGATTTAAAATATGTTTTAACTGATTATGAGCCTCTCTGACCTTTAATCAGCAAAATAAAACCTTCCTATCTTATTAAAGATGGTATTATCGTGTCCATTTCTCCACTCGCAACTTATTGCCTTCTATCGTGCAACTTATTGCCTTCTATCGTGCAGTTTTCAAAATCAGCTTTGTCAGGTTTGATTGTTCGGACAACATTATATCAATACAAACAATATTGGTCAAACTTAACTACTGGTATCTATTTCTATAAACATGCACTAGAAGGATGTAATGTCATAACAGCTGAACCTCTGTACCCATCTGTCTATCAAACCACTGCTTTTCATTGCCTTATTATGAGTAAGCAATGTCTCGTATAAACAATGGCAGCCATTCATCAATCAGTTTCTGTGAGATTCAGGATTACCAGTACTGGTTTCATCCATTTAATTGCTACGCAGAATCTTAACGCGGCTGTCTGAACTCAAAAGAATACGTACGCACAAAAGCACTGTCCTCCAAACGACTGATTTACTGACAAAGAAGGAACAATAATTGTTGCATTTCAAAAGAACAGAATAAGCAGTGAATTTACGACTAAGGAAAGAACTGCAGGAAAGAACATAGGAAATAAAAATGCTAAGCCATCTAGCAAAGAAAATTAACACTTTCATTTTCCCTCAGTTCATGCAATCAACATTTCTTGTGTTGAAATGGGACAGATACCAACTTAACATGACTTACTGATGAAAAATGTTGTTTGAATGACTGAAGATTATTACATGGTGAAATCAAACAAGCACCCAAAGCTGTCAGATAACCACAGCGTACACTCATTTTGTTTGATGACTCAATGAGCATGATGAAGTAATTTACACTGCCATCAATGTACACATCTAATCACATAAAATGAATCTGACTTGATGAATTTCTTATTCTCTGATCTCAATGATAGCACATCATTTCTGTCATCTTTATATACATACATCAGTACATTCAAGAGCAGTCTGCCTATGACATTCTGAACTCAGTCTATATACCTCAAGCACATAGGAGTTCCATTTCTGGTGAAGAAGTTCAGTCTTACAACATTATAATTCCACAACACAGCACACATATGCAAAAATCATATATTTCCTCTCAGAAACTTAGACTTCATGGTAAAATAAGGCTCAGGTAATTAAGGTATGAAGAAGTCAACAGTATCTGGCATTTTGGTATGCAATTTTAAATAGTCCCTATAAAATCAGAAAACTGGTCCTAGGAAAGAGGTTGGATTTGCATTTCAAAGACAGATAGGTGCAAATACATTTGTAGACTCAGAAAGGTGAGATTTAGCCACTCAAGTATATACTTTGTGGTTGTTGCTAGGTGGGTAATCCTGGGTACTAGGTGAGCAGGTCTAAAATATTAGGTAGCCTGATTCACTGCCTAAGTTCTCAAAATCAAATTGGTTCAGGGGCATTTCTTTTTGTGTCAAAATTTGTAGAAAGAGTTGAACAATGTGAGTGGGAAGTATTCTGACATGGAGACTCTGGATAAGTTACCGAGGGGTGTAACATCTTATACAGCCAGCAGTGCAAAAAGCATTGGCATCTTTATATCTCAAGATTCAAACGGCCAATGTTTTCCCATGTCATTCCTGTACATACTTCTACTTCCTGACTTGATGCAATGCTATAATGATTGCTGAATTAAAAAAAAAAAAAGCTTCTTTGAAGCAGTGAATACAATTCTTAGAATCAATTTCCCTTTTTTCATTAAACAAGTACAGGTTATGCTGTCTAACATATATCAGGAGTGTGATTCACTTGTTTTAAGAGTTCTGCATTCTCAGACGGATAATGACACTCATGTTACAAATTAATGACTATGAGAGGGATTTATGATTTGAGATGACAGCAATTGATGGTAAAATCATAAAATACTGAGATCAACATGCAGGTCTTTGTTCAACGTGAAAGTTGATGACTCAAATATTTTATGCATTTGCCTATTAAATGCAATTTTTTTTTTTCCAGATTGATATTTGATTTTACGAAAATTTTCAGCATTCTGCCATCCTTGCACGATATTAGAACAAATTTTATGCTCTAGGAAGCCAATATATCCAACAGCTTCATGGTTTACAAAATTGTGTAAACAATCCTACCAGTTAATACCATCAATAACACTTTTTAACACATCAATGCATCTTGTTGTTGTCAAGCTTTATCCCCTTGGGAGGCAGGACATCACTTCACTGCCTACAAGCTAGATTAGCATATCATCACTTTGTAACAAATCTTTTATGTTTCATCCCTTGAAAGCACCTTTCAAATTCTCTATTCCATTCTATGCTCATTGTCATGAAAGTTTTTCTACAATACATAAAACCATTTCACAATGTTATTTTTTGCTTCTTCTCTAAACTTTTCCAAAAGCTGGCTCTTAGGCAATGAAATCTGAATACACAGATGGTAGCAGCCGACAGCAAAATTTTCAGACATGTGAGGAGCATTTAGGTAGCTGTTCAAAAAAGAGGTTGGTTCATCATTTTTTCCCCCATTTGCTCGTTTGTTGAAATGCACATTTTTCCCCTTTCAGTTAGCAATTTTATGAAAGTTTCAGCATTCTGCCATCCTTGCAAGTGAACTGATTGGTGTGATACAATAGATACATTCCCATCGTCACTTAAACTCACAGGCCACTGCATATAGATAATTCTATGTAGTACACAATAACTTGAAATAATGAAAATTAAGAACCACTCAAGCACATGCTTTCATAATAATAAAATACCCTTAGTCCATACAGTTCCATGCCACAACAAAGCACCTTTTTAGCAGTGACAAAAATATATCGCACTGAGAACACTCGGTCCCAGGTTTGCAGTATCATTAGATGCCAAAGATCAGGCATCTCTGAACCATATGATATTGACCAATTTTTTTTGTTTTTTGTTTGCAATTATCTTTGTTAAACAGTAACATCACTACCATACGACATCCTTAACTCCATAAGCATCATCATGGTCCACTTAAGGAGAGAGGATGCTTTTTAGTAACAGCTAAACATTTGATCTAGATCCATGAAATTTGATGTTCTTCCCAAATGCCAAGTTACATGGTGATCCCAGTTTTAAGATTTATAATGGCTACATTTTTCTAATTAATAACTGTCCTGGTAAAATGTTAGAACGAAAGCCTGTCATTTTAGTTGCCAAAACGAAAGTTGCATCTACTCCAGTTCGCTTTGGCACTCTCCAATGCCCTGCATCATACGTTCTTGTCAAAATCAGCATAAATCAACTCAGAATGCCCTGTATTACAAATCAGCTGCTCAGGCATAGGCAATTCCATTCAAAGAGTGGGTACTGTTGCTAGTGACTGCAAAAATAAGTTTCAGTGCAAAGTCATCAACACCACTACTTTAGTCCATCCAAGCTTTTTGCAGTTTGTCTGAATGCAGGCAATCTGCAGAAAATTATCTTCTGCCCATTCTTAACATTGGGTTCAAGCTATCCAGTCTCACTTTGGCTTCTTCTGAAACAGAAATTGCCACCCTCATGATCAGGCTATCGCGCACAGAGTAGTTCTCCAATCGCTCACTGAAATCCTTGAGCTTCATGAAGTTTGGTGCACCCGCTGTCACACTGTCTTGAGTATTCTGGGGTCTCCGGAATGCAGGATCGTCAGGTAAGGCACTGATACTCACAGCTCGGTGATTCTTGAATTCCTTGAGGTCCAACAGCATGATATAGATCTGAAAGAGACACATATTCAGGAAATGGTAAATGTTTTCCAGCCAGTCAAAATGAAGCTTAGGTCGCTTTTTGGCTGAATCAAGCTGCTGGTGTGCCGTGAAAGATTAAGGTATATACTTTCATTTGATAAGACATCTAACATGATTCTAGTCTGAAACATTTGAAGTGGATTGAGTCACACCATGCAATGAGGACACATTTTGAGAAAATTGCAATTGAAGAATAATCTTATACTTTCCCTAATTTATCCAATATTTACTTTATAAAAACTGAACTTTTGTACACAATTACCAACCACTTGCTCATAAAATCAGTCTTTTATTTAGAGAAATGACTGTGCTATGGATTTCCAAAACAAACACTTATTTGATTGCACAAAGACTCTACAATATTTAAAGCTTGACATCTCAGTTCCTTGTCTACTGACATATACCTCACTTTTGACTAGTAGCAAGACAAAAACAAAAGACAAAAAAAAACCCAAAAAACAGTAAACGGCACTTCTGACACATATAATTTCACAATCGTTGAACTATTTTTGGTCAAAAAAATTTTTTTTTCATCTGTATTGCAGTGCATGTGTAGAGTGTAGTATGCTAGGGTGTGTGAGCTGAATATTATATAATCTTATTTACTTCTCTATGTAAAGTGCTCAGAGCCTGTATCTACAGGGATGAGCGCTATATAAATGCTGTGTATTATTACAGTATTATTAAAATTGTATGTAT
Organism: Ellobium chinense; assembly: GCA_033807755.1. Lineage (NCBI taxonomy): Eukaryota > Metazoa > Mollusca > Gastropoda > Ellobiida > Ellobiidae > Ellobium > Ellobium chinense. The sequence continues at coordinate 474,890 of JAWQUT010000206.1, forward strand.
CAAAAGCTGGTTCCATATTGATGGCTGGTGGATCCTTATGAGTCTGACAGATAGCCATGACACATCTATTAGCATTTACAAAATAATAACCATTTGACGGAAACAGCCTTTGTGCCAATGAGAATTTCCACATTAAAATGGTTTGCAGTCCAACATGAAAATGTTATATCACAAATACATGCTATTTAATGAGGTATTTTCAGTTACGCCACGTGATCAAGGGATTGCTGGGATATTTTGATAAATGACGAGCAATCATGCATGAGCAGAGCATGTAAACAAACCAACGTGTGAGCAAGAATTCCTACGTCACGTAATGGAGCTGACAATACCTAATTATGTCAGAATTATTAATCCCATTGATGGTGAGTTTTGAATTCATCTGTCCACCATACTGTCATTATAACACACAGCTTTGGGTGCAACAGCACATAATAATTTACAATACATCTCCAAATAAATATTCACAGCTGACTCCATCATAGAAAACATGTCTTATGTTATTAAATCACTACTACAGTACTAGAGAGCCTAATTGTCTAAAGAACCACTGACATGTTTAATTTAAGTTTTGGCATCCAATTAATAACATGAATTGAACTGTTCAACACCACAAAGAGAAGACTGTCTAGCCCGAATAGCGGTAAAACAATACTGAAAAGCTTGTATAAAATGCCAAGACTTCAAAATGTGATAACTAAATTCTGCCCTCAAATTCTCAAAGGGTGAAATGAAAGTTGGTATTAAGGCAACTGCAATAGAGTTGAGTCAACTGTTCTAGTTGATTTGATAAATGCCATCACCAACTCAGCTAACCATGGGAACCAAATAAAATTAACATAATGCTTACCTTCCCTGTGAAAGGCCACACCAACAAGTCATCATAAGGACCTTTAAGCATCTGGACAAATGCAGAAAATGCCTGACCCTTGGCTTGGCCGTCTCCATCAGGAAAGAACCGCATCCTCATTCTATACCCACAAGGACCAGTGGAGAATGCAGGCGAGCAGATGTACTGTCCTCTCCCAGTGACAGCATCTCGCCGGAACTGGCTGAAGTTTTCAATCTTCCACGTAGCAATGCCATCAAATTCTGTCAGTGTTCCAACGCTGTCAGATCCTTCTGGCATATGTCTGGCATTCATTTCTTGAATTTTTCCATCCAAGACACCCAAGGATCTCTCTAGAGTCTGAGTTTTGAAGGAGAAAAAGCATGGCTATACACAAAGCATTATGCTATCATATTCTGTGTTAACAAAATAAGATAAAACATCTGGGATGTGTACCCTTTTTCATTACTACAACAGAAACTCATTATCTCAAATTCCCTACAATCACATAGCAATACTACAGTTCCAGGGTCTGTAAACCTCTATTAAATTTACCTCATGACCTCGAATACCTCACAATCTCAGATTGTGAAGCACTGAAATTCATTACCATGAGGTGAGCTTCTCTTGTATGCATAAACAAGGAGAATACTACAACCTCAAACCTCATTACAGAGTTTTCCAAAACTACCTGCTTACTCATCCATGCTCTGGTCCCCACTTCCTGATATCTGACTTCAAATCATATCACAATGTAAATCAACCTCTTTTTGAAACACATCATACACAGATGTTGCCAAAATTCCACCAGAAATTCTCTAACAAAATGAACATCTGCGGTGTTAAGTTTATATTTGTGTGAGTTCTGGCTTTGATTTTTGTTCTTCATTAATCACTGCATAACCACATGAGAGGTTAGGGAAGCCTGCAGCATATATATGGGTCAAAGGTTGTAACCACAGAATATTATAATGCACTACAGATCATCTGCTTTGCAGTGTTCTGGGGGCAGAGGGACAGCTCAGAGAAGAAAAAGAGTACACGGGACTGGGTTTTGATGGCATTTTGAATTTGCCACATTTATTGTCCAATTAGGGCTATCACTCTAGAGCACAGTAAGTAAACAAGCCAAATAAAGAACGAATAAACCCATTCAAGGAACAAGGTACTAAAATTGTACTCCTATAATTAGTACTGATGAGGGCTTTATAATAAACAAAAAAAAGATGGCCGCATATGAAATGAGCCCTGATACACATATAAACCATTTCCCTCTTCATGCACAGGTCAAGTAACCATTCAAGAAGATCGTATAATTCAACAAATATAAGTACTCCAGACATCCATGAATGGATATAATAGAGCTGATCGACATTTGCAATAAAAGTAATAGACTAGACAAATATGTGGAAAAGGAACAGAACACAAAACAGGAAGAAAGTAGTAGTGAGAAAAAGAATACATTTAAATGCATTTGACACTCACATCTAGTTTTCTCTGCCTCTCCCTGTTGCCATTCACTTCTCTATCCAGCATGGCATTCAAGGATTCCATCTGCTTGATAATCCTCAAAATTTCTCCATGCAACACAGCCATCAGGTCTTCATGGAGTTTCAGTTTCTGCCTGTCTTCAGTTGATAATCCAGCCCCTGAAAATGTATGGAGGTTCAAAGTATGTCACTAACAGCACTTTGTATATCTCCATCAGCTTATTATAACTGTGTCATTTTATTCTTTACATGGATCTCCAAAACAGATACATCTCAATAATGAGCAAACTTGTAAAGATGCCACTTAGTTGGTTTTTCCCCCCCTTTTTTTTTCCCCTTTTTCATTTTTCCGTTTATTCTGAATCGTTGTATTTATTGTAATGTGGTTGGCCGAATGGTCTCTGCCTAAATAAACAATCTGAATCTGAATTTGAATCTGTTTGCTATTCACCAAGGGCATACATTTTTACTTTATGTGCTACTCTCGGGCGACCTTATTTTTCAGCTCATTTTGCTGTAAAGGAAACCGATTAACCATATGGACAATAAAGTTGGATCTTATCTTATCTTATGTTATCTTATCTTCTGAAGGATTCAGTGCATAACACTTCAAAGCCACACAGAAGTGTATTACTGAATATGTTCAAAAAGATGTGAATAGTTTTCCCATCCTCCGTTTTAAGATATGATTATTATCTCGATACCACCCATAAAACTTCCAACGTGTAATTCTCTAACCATCTAACTGCTCCCAGTGAAATTTTACAAGGGACAGAAAAACCTGTTTTATATCAAGTCTTTGTGCTGCTGTTTTTGAAATTGTAACAGTTTATCTTTAACATGCATGATGTTACATCCGTGTACTTTCACACGAAATTATTTCTTCAATGTCATGAAGGAACAAATTACTGTAGCAAGCATCAGAATTCAGGATATTCATTTAAAAAACATTTCTGTTTGCAGTCATTTCGCTTACTCCTTCTAATGCCTGCTACTAATGGGACATGCATTGGAAGGTCTACTTTCATTTTAGGGTTAAAGAAACTGTTTAATTTTGCAGATAGACGTTTAGAGAATTACACCAACAATTTGCATGTTATCACTCACCTGCTCCACCCTGAGCACCCGCTACATCGCCTCCTGCCTGTTCCATGTCTCTTGGTTGGCTCTGCTCTGCCCCATGGGCTTGGCTATCACAAGCCCCGCCCACTGCCCCAGCTGACTCATTTTCCATCTGTACGATTTGTCTCTGCAGTTCTTCAATCTTGGTGAATAGGTACAGCATGTGCTTCTGGGTGCTTAGTTGGGTCTTACCAAAATGCTGGGGGAACTGGTCTAGGGGCAGCTGCAGAGGACAGTTTCAAGATTCATAAACAAAAATGTTACAAACTTTCTTTGGATGTAACAATTTTAAAATGCAGTCAATTCCACTGAACTGCAGCGTCTCAGCAAATGGTCTATGCAGTCTGTGTTCTGAATTTGCTCAACAATGGTGAGAAGTTTGATTTATTGTCTTCTTTTTCTCCTGCAGTGCCTTTCATAACAGAATTTACCAGTATTGACAGGCATAGTCTCACACAAGACACAAAATAGGCACAAGAAGATACTGTATATGAAAGACCAATAATATAAACAACTCAAATGATCAAAAAAGTGACTTAAGTGAATGTGGAATGAGTGTGATAAGCCAAATTTGACTGACTGTCTGCAAAACCTGTTTTCTTACATATTATTAAAGGTTCAACAGCTTACCTTCATTTTGCAGTCTTCCACGGGGCACTCTATAACACGATAGACGCATTCATAGTCCTTATGCTTCTGCAAGTCCATCTTGGGCACCTGTTTTGAGCACTTATCACATTTTACAGGCTTGTTGGGACAGCTAACTTGAAGATGTTTCTGAAAGCCAGTACAGAAAATATGATACTATTAATTGATATTAAAATTCATACTACAATAAAATATGGGAATACATTCATGTAATGCTTATGCATTTCATCATGAAACAATCTACAATCATAAATCTGACATGCCCTCATTCTCATTAATGCTGAGCTGTGTGGCGGCTTTTGGTTTTGTAATTAGATAGGCTTTATATGTTTTATACTAATTCTTCTTTTTAGCTTCGTACAGCCACCCAGTTATTGTTTTGAATCTGCTGAAACAAAATCTGCTTCCCTTGGTCAGAGTTATGAGTCAAAGGTTATGCCAACTTTGTTGTCCGCCTGTGCCACATATATCAGAATTTACTGTTCAGACATTGCAAGCTCATTAGAAAAATAGGGGGTTGTTCTAGTAATAATAATATAACATTATTATTTTTGTAATTATTAATAATAATCATAATGAAGTGTACAAGTCTTATGTGATGACCATGATATCACTTCCTCTTATTCTTATCCCTACAGGCCAGACCATTCAATCATATTCTCAACTCCCTGACACTTCCAGCTTAGCCTTAATATTGCAGTGCCTTTTGATATACCTAAACTCTCTCTTTTACACAGTAAGAAAACAAACAATGGTGTGACAGTTGAGCACTTACCTCCAACTGTTCATGGATCATTTCCTCCTTACAGTGATTACAGGTCACTGGTCGCTTTGGACACACACTTGTCTCATGATGAGTGAGTCTAGACTGCATGACTTTTACTCCACACATACTGCACTCCATTTGTTTTTTATCACAGTTCATTTCATGACTCTGCAGACAGAAAGAATTATAAGGTTAATTCATGTTTATGTATTCAAATTCGGGGAGAAAAAAGCCTATCTAACCTTTCAGTCCACCAAAAAATCTTTGAAGACCTCTTACAAGGTCTTAGAGTAGCCAACAGAGGGTTTGTATTTTTGTACACAGCACTGCAGTGCACTCTTGTTGATTAAATTGTTGACAGATTTCATGGGCAGCATACCTGGACACTCCCACCTAGAACCCAGTTCAGAGCTAGGGTTAGGGTCAAAGAGAAAAAAAGCATACTATGGAAAATCTCCAAGACATTATCACTGTTTAGGAACTCTCTCATGTGTGCTTTCTCTTTTCTAGTCCTGCCCCTAACCCTAAACTAAGTTCTAGGTGGAAATGCCCTTTGATAATGTGCATGAAGGAAGTGAAACATTCTTATGTACACGGTGCCAAAACAGTAACTGGTATGAATGTAGTAGTCAGAGTACTTTAAATGTTCATGTGCTGCCCATTGTATATTGTGACATTCGCCTTTGTACCATAGTTGTGATCTGGGCCCATATCAATAACCTTGTTAAACTTCTTGTCAGGCACCTAAAGGAACACGGGTAGATATTTGCTTCACGATCTCAAAAGTTTACATTATTTTTCCAAAAACTTTAAATCTAATTTTTCTTCCGCCTGACCAATTTTGAGAAAACACCAATGGAATGTCGGGATTTTCACCACGTATGTTGCCATTTCTTGTGCTGCATGACGTCATAAAGTGAGAAAAACTAGTAAACGTTTGGTGCAGACCCATGCACAAACTGTCTCGACCAATCGTCTGCTAGCATGACTCGCTTTTTGACATCATGCAGCAAAAGTAATAATGGTAAGTACAGAATGAAAATCCTGACATTCCTGCCATGTTTTCTTAGAAACCGTCAGGCATTACAAAACATACATGCAGTTTAAATTCTATGCAAAACATAATGTGGACTTTATTTGCGTGCTGTGAAGAAGCAGGAAGTTTTGCAAATTTCATAAGCAAAGTGAAGAAACTGACACACCCCCAAATTTACACACACTGATTGGTGGAAGAGATGGCCTTCCGTGTGTGTGCAACCCTATACTGGCAGCTGTCCCATGCTGAGATTTTCCTTATGTTGCATAATACATGTATTTGCTATTTGAGGAAGGGAGGTCATATAGCATTCAGTGGTCATAATAATGTTTGGTGGTTGAAATATGGAGGTTAAATGCATAAGAAGTATGTGCAGTATCCCTGAATGTTGGTAGCCTTAGCAGGTGGTCACCATATTAGGTAAAAATGCTTTTACCATTCCTACAAGCCTCTTTGGCCTGTAAAACTGGAGTTTTGATTTTGGGGTCTTTGACAAGGATAAAAACAGGGGCAGAGGGATGGCAGAGGGGTGACAGAGGAGATAAGATTGTTAACTGTTCTCGTCTGTGAGGAATCTTACTACAGGGTAAATTATAATTTGAAATATTGTACTTTCCATTTGACAGTCATCTGAATTTCAAGGAACATATAACCAAAGGTACAAATGTAAAGCTCTCAATGCTCTCCTGGCATGCTCAGTTCCTTTTCTTCATGACTTAACTAATAGTGTTGAAAACATACATTCATCTGCCCATACTAACAAACAAAAGCAAATAGGGAATTCCCTATTCTCAAGTGTCATATTAGAAATGTTAAGTGTCAAAACAGGGAATTCCCCTTCCTTGAACCCTCTTTCAGTTACAGTTTCAAATGCTCTATAAAAGCATACAAGTTTATCCGGGAACTTTTCAACCGTAAACACCTCATCTCGCCCAGCAAGTTTGACACACATGAAATAAAGGATCATTCTGAACCTCATTCTATCAAGGTAGCGACAAAATACTAGGAATGGAAAAATCCATTAAATTTAAATCATGTTTCATCATACCGTAATATAAACAACACAACAAAGGAACTTCCATTCATTCACATCTTATCCTTAAAGAAAATATGGGAAAATTCCATTGCCCCATCCAACACGAGGTTGTAATATTACTGTTTGTGGAGCAGAGCATAACATTTATATTCCACATTTCCTTCTCCACAGAAAATACACAAACAGCAAAAAACGGAAAAAATTTATTGAAATTTACATGAGAATTATCATGCTAGCATTGGCTCTGAGAAAATTTAACAATAACAGCATTCAAGATGCTGAATAAATATGACTGATATACAGATAAAAGACATTCGTTTTCAGTAGGATGAGAATTTTTTGTATTGTAGATTAAAGAAAAAAACAACGCATTTAATCCTTTAATTTACATGAATCCATTATTCTTCTTTTTCTTCCTCCCTTTTCCTTGCCTATGACACATTCCTTGGCCAGTCTGCCTTTGATGTAACTGACCATAACTTTTACTGACTGTGCACACCTCTTACAAATTGCACACAGAACACCTTTTTTTTTGGCATTACTGTAAACCACTTTTTACAAACTAAACACAGAAAACTGACTATCATTGTCATATATGTACACATTTTTTATGGACTGCACATAGAAAATTGACCATCATTAGCACTACCTGTACACATTTCTTGCAAGTTGCACATAGAATATTGACCGTCGTTTGAATTGATTATGCACACATCTTGTAAACTGCACACAGAAAACAGACCATTATTTGTTCTAAATGTACATACTTTCTGAGAATTGCACAAAGAAAAGTGATCATCATTAATTCTAAATGTGCACACTTCTTTCAAACTACACATAGAAAATAATAATTTGTACTAATTGTGCAATTTGTTTACGAATTGTACACAGAAAACACCATTTGTACTAACTGGAAACACTTTTTACAAATTCCGCACAGTAAACTGACCATTATTTGACCCAGCTGTACACACTTCTTATGAAATGTACACACAAACTGTCAATCATCTGTATTAATTGTACGCATTCTTTCAAACTGCACACATAAGACTGACTATCAGTTGTACCCATTGTACACAATATATGGTTGCGTGTGTGGGCAGGTAATGTGTATGACCTAAAATGAAATATAATGTTGAATGTGAAATGTAATTGATTGTTGAATGTGTATCAACTGTGAACGGAATTTCCCTCGTGGATATTAAAGTTTATCTTATCTTATTTTATCTTATCTCTTACAATTATGCACAGAAAACTGACTATCTGCTGCCCACCTTCTAGACTCAAATGTAGCTTATAATCACATATTACCTTTCAGCAACCTGTACTGTGCCTCAGGTAGACATGAAAGATTTACCCAGCAGCACTGCCACTCACTCCAAGGCCACCACACAAGGAAAAATTTGTAACGAAGGAGGAAGGGAACTTGGTTTATAGATCTGTTACCGCTAAATTGCTAGGACTTTGTGAGAGGTATCATTAAGTGAATGGTGATTATATAGATACATATATATTTAACTGTATCAGGAATATTCAAACTGCTATGTCTGAGTTGAACTTTCTAGAAAGACCCATTCTACTGATCAAAAACCAAGGACAACTGAAGTAAGGAAAGACCCATCATCTATGAATCTGACACTCTAGCCTTCAATCTCACTGCCACAGAAGATGCCTGTCAAAACTGAATGTGTCTGCGAAGGATTATTACAGAAGTATCAGAACATATTATCTCCAGAACTGTCTTCTCCACAGGCTCAATGGAATACATATTGGCAGGACCAAGGAAAATTGTAAATCCAAGCTGTGGGGCAGTATGACCTTGAATGCAGATGGAGAAAAAGAACTGCCTTGTCCATCTTTTCAGCAAACTGCCAAATTGACATGTCCCCGCAATCAAGCACTTACCGTGGAATACTCCAGAAATTTTCCCCTCCAAGGACATCCAGGATTAGCACATTTTGTAGGGATATTTTTCATCTCCCTAATGGCCGCCTTGTCATCAAACATCTGCAGAGGAGAACAAAGCTTCAATAAAGTGCACATAAATATGACGTTGACCTAAATTTGTGTCAAGGCTTTTCAGAGAAAACCACACAACACAAAAACATGTGATTTTCATCCAAATTTGTATGAAAACATGTAGACTGTTACTATAATACTCAGTCCTGATAATTTTCAATAATTTATTTTTGAAAACACATTCATCGTTGTGTTTTGTACATCTCTTTCCATCATAAGAATTATGTCCCCACATTTCGAACCAAACTCTGTACAACTGATATGATGCTCCTAAAGATTTCTTATTGCATAATGATGTTTCACTCACACTGCTTGGCACTAGAACATTTTCTTCCTCTGGCACACCCTCCTTGGTACATGCCTTACATCGTAAAGGCTGTGGCAAGCTGAAAAATGAATAGATACAATGGTGAGAGAGACAGCTGATAGTCTGCATTTGATTTCACTTACGCTGACTCAATATATAAAAGTCAAAATTGAAAGAGCAAAATATACATAGCAAGAAAAAGGATATTTCTGCTGGGATGCCAGTCCTATTGTTTGACAGTATAACTTTTATGGGCTCAAATTCCCTCCAAGAAATCTAAATGCTTATTCATGTGACATAATTTCAGCACCAGCAAGACCCCACAGAGCTATCTCAATTAAATCAAGAGTATCATCATTGTGTTAGTCAGCGGCTTTAATCAAAAGGGCAGAGACATGCAACAGACCTGCCAACCCGACAAAATACAAATTTGGAAATGATTAATAAAAGCATCAGGAGCTGAGGGTCACATTGAATGTTATGCATGACAATATAAAAGTTTCAGTCTCCCTAATTTGCAGTAAAAAAAAAAGGATTAGTCCAAAAACCTTGTCATAGAATGCATTACCCAGTAACGGGAAGTCTCATGCCAAAAAAAAAAAAAAAGATGTTTAAGACTACTGATCGTGCATGCATTGTAAACTGGTTCTTACAATATACAAAATGGAAAAAAAAAAAATCAATAATGCACCAGTTGGGACAAAGTCAAGACCAGAAAGATCTGATGTATTCAGGATTTTCCCGATAAATTTGGGAAGTTTGTAGGTCTGCATGCTTCAAGACCATATCTACTACCATTTGTCTTACCAATGTAATCTAAACTACTGATCTAGATAACCCAGAACTATACAGCAAATGACAGGATAAAAAATAAGGAAATAATGAGGAAAAACTAACAAAAACTTATCAAATGTCTCATAAGACAGGATCACATTTTAAAATGAACCAGCTATGAGTGAGGGTTTGTTAAGATCCTACTAATAGTCCACCATCACATCATTTATCTCATCCTGTAACATTTCATCACATGTAATTTTTGCACACCATTTCCCTGCATACAATTTTTTCCAGCCTTCATTAAAAAATTCCGATACACTCACAAAAAGGTTGTTACACTAAGCACAGGTCTGTAATACCTATACACATACTCAGAATTTTAAGAGTTAATGAATGGACTGCTTTGGTTCTTAAATGTGAGAGGAACAAAAGATCTGTAATCTACTTACTTCTGTCACAGACATATGTACAAAATTTTTAAAACAAACTAATAAATTGTTACTGATATCAGTGTTTTCTTCAGGTCAATGTGATTGGAGCAACATGTCCCCTTCATCATAAATTTGGGCGGGGGATTTGTAAATTTTGAGGAGGAATTTTGATTTTTCTCAAATTCTTTTCAGTTCCTGAGCAGAANGGGGGGGGGGGGATTTGCAAATTTTGAGGAGGAATTTTGAGTTTTCTCAAATTCTTTTCAGTTCCTGGGCAGAAAATAAGGGGGGGTCAGCATGCAATCAATGAATTTTGAGAGAGATTTTAAATTTAAGGAGTGAATCACACGTTGGCGCAGTCTGGAGAGAACACTATTGATATCAATGACCTAACGACAAAATGGAGGTAATTTCATAGTATTTAATTTTTAGAGCATAAGATGGAGTCTGAAATTATGTGACCATATTAACAGATCTCTTTAGACAAGGCCACTTGAGAAAGGCAACCTACCTTTTTAGCTGTTCACAACAACCTCTGCAAAACCTGTGGCCGCAGTCACTTTGCATGGGACTCCTCAAAATAAGATCACAGTGCACACAAACAAATTTGTCTTCCACTTGGTTTACTGAAATCTCTTTAGGATAACCCTGCTGGTTCAGAGTCTGTGGGGGCATCTGTGAAGATGGCGTTGAAGAAGTGGAGCTTGTAGCTCCAGCCACACTCCCTGTGGCTCCTTGCACCCCTGAAGATGCTCCTGGCAGTGACAATGATGGGCCTTGCGGCATTACTGTAGAGTGACCTGGCAGAGATGATGACTGTCTTGGCGTCGGTGTTGTATTTGTAGGCCGTGACAAACTGGAGGGCACTGTGTGTCCTGATTGGGCCATCGTCTCCAAGGCTGAATCTTTCTGCAGATCCATGATGATAAAGTATGTATGTTAGCTCGGGTTAAACAAGTTGACCCTGCGACCTTTCCCTGCAAAAATGGAAATGAACAGTCGCAGGTCACCTGTGAGTTACTGAGCTAAAAATGTTAAGTTCCCAACATGATGTGAAAGCCAAACCAGCAGACTGGGGGCAAACATTTGGGACTATAAAGCAGGGCAGCGGCCAATGGCAAAGTTTTGGGGCATGATGATTAAGACATGAGACGCTGTTCAAAACTGAAGTTGTTTTATTCATTCTTTCTACTTGATCCTTTACTAAAATATGCTATTTTTCCGATTTAATTTTCAAGTGTCCAAAAATCTGCGTCATGCTGACTTCCCTGGTGAAGCCATGTCTTATCTAAATATAATCAACTCCACTAATCACAACTCCTTTGAAGAATGCGGAAATTTGGGATTAAAAGCAGCTGTGATTTTCCCATCACACAACTCAGAAAATACAGCTCATTCTATTATATGTACAGATTATTTCACATGTCATTATGCTGTGCTTCCATCAGTGTAAGCACATCTGGCAGTATCAGCAAAGTAATACGCTAGTGCTGCCTCACTGTGCAAGTTGTATTACAGTGACTGCTTGGATACTGTTCTAAACATCATGCTTGCTTCCCAAATGGGGCAGAAGCTTTGAACTCATATTCTCTCATTTTCAACAGGAGAAGTTGGTTTAAATGCATGGATTATTGAATAATTAAGTACTTGCTTCAACTGGAGTAGTTGGTTTAAGTGCATGGGTCACTGAATTTGTATGTCGTTCTCTTCAACCAGAGAAGATGATTTAAGGGGAGACATGGCCTATTCCCAAAGGTTGTACTGCAGGTAACGTAATGGATCTCATCATTCTATGTGCATTAGAGCTTCTATACAAAATTGCACCTGAAGTGCTGAGTAGTGCATTTTTCTCCAGTAAGAGTGATGATCATAGAACAAATGTTATCTGCAAAAGCCCCAGTTGTCTGACACCAAATTTCACTCATGTCACTTAGCTATCTCTATGCTTGTTCATACATAGGCATCTTTGGAATTTCTGACAAGACAGAAATTATGTGATGTAAATGAAATAATTTTTGCCAAGACATAGAAATCCAGAACAGTCCATGTATGAACATGCACAAAAGTATCTACCAAACAGGAGTGAAATCTGGCGTTAGACAATTGGTGTTAGAACACCTAAGTGGAGAAAAATGCACCGTTCAGCACTATGGTGTACAATTTTGTATAGAAACTCCAATGGTGGTGAGTTGCGCACCATGTTTGCTGCATTACAACCTCTGGTAAAGGACCATGTCTCCTCTCAAATGCATGGATCATTAAAGATTTATATGTCACTTGCTTCAACAGGAGGATTTGGTTAAAGTACATAGAACTGTCTCCCTCGCTACAAGGATTAAGTGAAAGCTATGATTAAGAGAACTATAATTAAGCAGAAACTGCTGTCATTTGAATGTTGAATTTAAAGTCATCTAACCTGGACTCATACATCAAATTTTACATTCACCCAGGACCAACAAATGATGACTAAACTTGTAACCAAGTTTTTTTCCTCTGGACTTTATGTTTCCCAAAAGAAAAGGGCCATGACTGAACTTTATCAGAATGTCAGGCTCCTCTGGATATGAATTTGTATGTTTCCAACTGTTTGTGACAGAATGTTTGTCCTCTCAAATTTTCCACCTCAAGAAGATAGATTATCCTTCCATAGTACTATTGTAGATTATAGTGCAAAAAGGTGATGCCTACTGCCCTTTTTTAATTCAAAACTGCACACCAACATGATAAAAAATGTACCTTTTCCTTATGTGGGTGTATATCTTGGATGAAGTTTACCTAAGAATAAGATCAACATCCACAATAGAAATGAAGAAAAACACAGTCCTACTTTGGTGTTTACTCTGGCATGCAGAATGCCCAGAATTAGAAGAGGGTATTGAGCACTGCAGGCATGCCGCACTATAGTCTTCAAAGGAAGAACAATCAATTCTCTTTAATGTCATCAAAGTTTGTATCATGATCTACAACCACTACAATTTTAGGAACTGAAGACTTGTTTTGTACATGAACCCCAAACAAATCAATTATTAAGGGTACTAATTCAGGTAAACCTGCTCCAGGCGCACAAACCTAACTCTCAACTTGGATTTTAACAAGCCATAGAGCATAAGCTTCCTAAAAGTGTTCTGAAATCAGAATATTGAAAGTTAATATTTTCTATTACAGTTTCAGAATCTGCTTTGTTCTTCAAATGTAGGTCTACTATGTACAAACTTTGTTGAACATAAAACAAGTAAGAAGTACATCTTAAGTCACATGACAGTTTGGCTGGTTGGGTTTTTTCGGTGTCGGTGACATATGAGCTTTTGTTGCCACTGTCAAGTTTGACACAAAACAACCCCTGCAAAATTCCAAGATTCTCCCACCTTGTGCTTGGTTTAGGGATGAAGGCAGGATAAGAAAAGGGAAAGTACACATAAGAGAGTTCCTAGACGATGATAATGCCTAGGGACAGTTCCAAGCCAAGGTTGGTTTTACTTTTTACTCCCTTAACTCTATCCCTCCCCCTGCCCTTAACCAGCCTAATCCTGAGCCAGCAATAAGTGGGGAGAGTCCCAGGATATTGCCACAACCCCATTCTCTTCAACACTTTTTGCACGAGGTTTATGTACAACTTCGGCTGCCTATCACAGAAGGTTTTGGTACATCATCAATTCGGAACTATTGTGAATGACGCTGCAGTCATGCGACCTCTCCGACTCCAAGCAACGTAATCATGTCTTCCTTTACATGCGCAGTACTTTGTTTCACTGTCTTCAAAGTCTTTTTGTTTAGCAGCGATTCTGCTGCTTGACGGCAGCAATATCTATCTGGTGGTTTGCTGCGCATAAATGTCTACTTTGGCAGACTAATTCTCAACAAAGCAACATTAGATTGCACCATCCGGTCGTGGAATGCCATATCTTATCGGAAACTCCTCCTTCCCCGACGCGCTCAACATCTTTAGGCTGAGAAACGCCAGAATGGTCGATATTCGGTAAATTAAGCATGTACTTACTATGTTGCTCGCTTTGCAGTTCTCAGGATGTCCTATATGAACAGTTCAAAGTCCTCTAAGAGTAAATGAAACAAAGTTATGAATGCATAAGGCCGATCCCTCTCTCCTGGCGTCGCGTCCTTCTTCGGTCTAAAAATATATCATACAGTGAAGAGAGTTTCTCACCACAGACGAGCAGTAGATCGTGGGATTTTCCCTTTTCTATAAATAGATTTCCTCTCAGAGAGTAAAGTTCGTGCTCTGACGAGATCGCAAATTTATATTCACTAACTTTGAAATGTTCAAATTTTTCTTAGGATATCCAGTCTTTTGAAGAGACTGCACACACACACAATTTTAAAGAAAAAAGGTTTTGTGAATTAACATCACACAGCTAATCACAGCCCTGTTTAATATATTAACGAATGTTCACCTAGACGTTGAAGTCGACCTGCTAGTGCTTTTCGTCAATACCAAAAAATCTATGCCTTGAACGCCTATATTTAAGATTACATTTGGTAAAATACATCAAAATATTAATCCCTGTAACATAATTATCAGACGAATCCAAACTTACCCGTCCACGTGTGCAGTCGCCTATCCTGACCGCCTACATGTATACTCGAGTCTCGCACTACCACGGGTCCTGCTCAGTCTAAGCGATGTTCAGTAATTACTTTCTATACACAAATGACATTGGTAAATACACACGTCTACCGACTGCAAGGCTTGCAGTCAAACTGAAGATTTCACCAAAACATGACGTTGCAGGATGTGTAGCCTACCTCCCAATCAATTACACGGTCAGCCTTATGAAGAGGGTACCAAACTTTATGCAACTAGGCCTACATCCCGTGGAAAATTTGAATAAAAAGATCTTAGACTTGCATATCACAATGGTAATAGCCTTACCTTATTGACTGGAATTTATTACATGAAAGAAAAACCTTTTGTGATGTGTCTTCGCCTTCCACAACTAACGGCTTACATGGAGAAATCCCCGTTTCTATAAATAGATTGGTTTATCTAAGTGGAGAGTACGGTCATGACATGTTGTATTATGGAACGTCGTAGTTTCCCTTCCACTATCTCACCAGCTGGGCAGCTAGGGTAGGTCACATAATATATATGTCAGATCTATTTTTGCCTGTGAACTCCCTAGTTTTACAATGAGTACATTACGTCGTGTCTCCCAGCTAGAATCAATAAAATTGTGATGAGTCATGGCTCATTAGAGGTTTTACGGTAATGACGTGAAGTTCGCGCCAGCTGGTACTGCAATGGTAGTCATTGATGGTGCACCGCGTTTTGTCTTTGAATTTTATGCACTGCTGCTGCTCTCTTTCCCACTCTCCCATTCTTGGTCACTATCTCCCTTACTCAGTTCTGTATCGAGTCTCTCTCCATTCCGTGTCATTTCGGTCTCTCTTATTTCGGTCTTTCCTTCTCTCAGTCGCTCTCTATCTCCTCCTCTCTCTCGGTCTACTCTCCCTATCACTCTGCCGCTCCCCCGTTCTCTCAGTCTCTCTCTCTAGATCTCTTTTTTCTTCAGCTCTCTCTCTGTCTCTCTCTCTCTCTCTCTCTCTCTGTGTCTCTCTCTCTCTCTCTGTCTCTCTCTGTCTCTTCTTCTCTTGGTCTCTTTTCCTTTAGCTTTTTGTCGACCTCTTTCCCTCACTTAGCCTCTTCCTCTTTGTATCCCTTTCCATCTGAAGCTGTCTGTCGACCTCTCTCCCTTTTTGCCTCACTTTGGTCTCTCTCTCCCTCTTTCGGCATCTCACTCCTAGGTTCTCTAGGTTCCCTCTCTAGCTTTCTCTCTGCCTCTCTCTTTCTCCCTCTCCTTCTCTCGGTTTCTGTGGCTCCCTTTCTCTCGGTATTTGTATTATCTCTCTCCTTCTCTCGCTTCTCTCTGTCTCACTCGACTCAGCATGTCACTGCATAGACTAGATCTAAATATCTGGGAGAGTATTCCTACCATTGGACAGCGATGTGTTTCTAAGACGAGTGAGATGTGGTTCTAAGACGTCGGCCTGAGACGTGGGTTGAGGATTGGAGAAGGGGGAAAGGGCAAGAGTTAAGATCAGTCATAGGTGAAACTGATTCGANNNNGGGGGGGGGGGGGGGGGGGGGTAGCAGGATTGAGAGAGAAAAAAACTTTATTAACCCTTTCGCTGCGTCATTTTTTTTTCTTTTTTTCGGGTCAAATGCTAATGTCACCAAATCACCATTAGCTTATTAAAACCTGTATGTAGATTTGTTCTGAATACGTTTTACAGCGTTTCAGCAAGACTAAGTCTGTATTGCACCTCTCAACGTAGGAATAACTCATTAAGAAGGGCTTGATATGATTCCAGTTTTATTTCACATTTCGATTGCTAAAACCTGAAATGCTTTGGTTTGCAATTCTGGTGCACTTCACTTAAGACCTGACATGGAAACTTGCATTCCCAAAGCGCAAGATGGTGCACAGTCGAGATACGACTGAAAATTGGTACCGCTTGAACCCCAGTTTACATAGAAAATACAATAAGCAGACATCACCAAATTTCTATGACAGTTGAGTGTCCATGAAAGAGACGAGGTTATCAGCAGAGAAGGGAGAGAGCTGAAAGACAGACAGACAGAAAAAAAAAACAAACACCGTTTTGTGGAAAATGACCTAGCCTTGGTCTCAAATGACATGCAACAGTATATATATTTAAGTTGTTGTTCTTGTTGTTTTTTTTTCATTCAAACCTCTTCGCTAAGTCATGTTTTCCAAATACTGGTTTCACCAAATTACCATAGGTTCATTAACCTGTTTGTAGGAATAATTCATTATATAGCATTATATAGGAAATATTATGACGTATGGTACATTTCCCGAACACCGGAATGCTACTCCCGAGATCTATCACTACGGCTTGGAGTTGCTTGAAACAGAATGTATACGGAACATTTAGTGAAAGGTTAACCGAAGAACCCTGATATCTGAGTCTCACTGACTTGAACCACAACCACCCGTCAAGTATAGCCTACATTATAATGTGACTTTTATGTATTTGGTTGGAAATGACAACTGACTTTCATTCGTTCCTTTAGTCCGCGTATTTTTACCCAAAGGCGCGGCGAAGAGAGAAGTCTTCTCATTTGTTCGGAAAGGGGCAGG
>JAWQUT010000206.1:495354-522346 GCA_033807755.1 Ellobium chinense
TGTGTGTGTGTGTGTGTGTGTGTGTGTGTGTGTGTGTGTGTGTGTGTGTGTGTGTGTGTGTGTGTGTGTGCGGTGGTCTTGTGTGTGTTTGAGCAAATAAGGTTTGGGATCCTGAGGTTTTTTTGTACTGTCAGTCAAACATATCCACAGGCGGCCAAAGTTCGTTCCTGATAATTATAAACAATGGTCTTAGACAGGTGACCGTCTTGTAAAAGGATCTGCATCTTCTTTCCACCATCAGGCCTAATACCTCATCTCCCCAGTAGCAGTCATCGCACACAAGTGGCGCGATTAGCCGGAGGCCATGATAAATGGTCAGTCCTGTCAACGGTCAAGCCTAATAACCCACCTCCCCAACAGA
Organism: Ellobium chinense; assembly: GCA_033807755.1. NCBI lineage: Eukaryota > Metazoa > Mollusca > Gastropoda > Ellobiida > Ellobiidae > Ellobium > Ellobium chinense. The sequence continues at coordinate 495,716 of JAWQUT010000206.1, forward strand.
AGGCATCGCTCACTAGTGGCGCGGTTAGCCACCGGCCATTATAAATCGTCCTTATTGATATTTAAAGTCGTATTCTACAAGTCAGCTTAAATGCGTGTTTAGGTATCAGTTTGTTCAAAATTATAGACCGGCTCTGATGCTAATATATGAGTTCGTCCAAGAGCTCAAGAAACTCAAGGACATCAATGAACAGATTGCAGACAATTCCGCGTATCTCCGAACCTCTTTAGTGTAGAATATGACATTTTAAAACAACAAGGACGATATGCTGAAAGGAGTACCGGGAAGGCGCTGGGGCGGGGGAAGGAGGGGGTGGAGCGTGGGCTATATATGTGGGTCTTGATTGCATTTATGAGGTTTCCGATTAGCCTTACAGCTTACAGTGAACTCTTAAACCTGAGAAATGAGAAAGAATTACCCGGTCGCTTTAGACAGACGACTGCGATTGGAAGTTAAATATAGACGGAATGTGCATGGTTATCCGTGAAATTAGGTATTCATGGCTGGCGGTCGTAATATACATGTGGTTGCAATATAAAGGTGGTCGTGATATCAGATTCCATTGCACACGGCAAAGGAATATTATGGGCGCCTGACGAATGCAATGGGTGGACAGTAAAGATGAAGGGGAAATTACTCTGGCTGGAAAGGGATCGATGTGATGGTGAGCAGAAAGACTTAAGTGACGTTTTGTTGTCTTATAACAGAATGTTACTGACTACATTCGGATCTGTCTGCTGGGGCTCTGCAAGGGAGAAAGGACATGCGTCGTAATAGATATATGCCCATACATGGCGTGTATATATAGAGCATAGTGATTTAATCAGGAAATCCCACAGATTGCCCGTTATAACCAGGTGGCCGTTAAAGACAGGTGATCGCAAGGTCAGGTTCGACTGTATGTAGAGAGAATATGGATAGGGGCAGCTTAACTAAAGGAGGAAATACACCCTCTCTCTCTCTTGCTCACTCTGTGGTTCTCTCTCTCTCTCTCTCTCTCTCTCTCTCTCTCTCTCTCTCTCTCTCTCTCTCCCTGCTCCCGTCCTTTTATTGCTGGCGTACACCAGCTGTACTGTAAGTAAAGTTCTTATTATGCCAGTTACATCACGGTATTGACTGAACCAACTTTACATTGTGTAGGCCATAATTAACTAGAGTTCGCTATATCCTCCAATTAGAAAAAAGGAAAACAAAGTAATGTAGATCACTTACATAAAGAACAGACCTGGACAGGATGTAATGTTCTTTCTAATGGTAGTACTTTATATCCATCAGCCTGATATACGTCAGAAATAAAGTCCGGAATTTTGATAATGTTCGTTATGTCCACAAATTCGTTTAGAAATTCTCTATAACGTATGTTTGTTCTAATGTGCCTTATACCCGGAGGACATGGGGGTCATTTTAAATTAGTCAGTTCCTTATCAGCGACTCAATAAGCAAGAAGGGCTGTTACATCCTTGCAATCATCTGTCTGTAGCGTCCACACGGCTATAACGGACAGTCTGTGTGAATCAGATCTATTGAGTAAAGCACTATAATAAATGCCTGTGTATAGCGATCACCTGTCTTTAATGACCGCATGTGCCTGGCCCCTTGCAGTTTCCCAATATACAGGTTTAATTGTAGAGTTCATCGGCTTAGTACCAAAGTATCACTTCACCTCTTTGAGCAGAGTCCGAGGCATTGCCATCTTCATTACTGGCACAAAAGGTTAGTGGTACAGTTTGACTTTGAAACTGCTTTTAGATCATGTCTGTGTACTATCCTGCAGGCCTGGGTTAAGTGCTACACAGCCTTTATGCATGTATAAGCTAGCTAGGCCTAGACGTCAGCACTGCTGAGGTATATGATATGTATGCTACAATTGAATACTAAATACTGACATTTTTTTTTAAAAAGTGACCCAGACAAAATATAATTATAGTCCGTTATAACCAGGGTACTCTATATCCATCTTCCGTTTATTATTTCTTTTTTTTATTAGAGGGTCTGAGAAAATGGCAGTAGATTTATTCTTTTTTTCCTATCGGTTTGTTTTATAAGAGTTCTTTGTAAGTGTGATTTACTGCAGTAATTGACTTCACTGTAAGGTCTTCATCCCTGGTAGGCCTACTCATCTGTCATAAATCTTACACCAGACTGCAACAACAGACAAACAGTCATCCGCAAGTTCAGCAAAAATGGCCAAGCCATAATCATCGATAAAAGAAGGGCAGAAAGAAGAGAAAAGCCCAAACAACTTACCAAAACAAAACCCACCGCGGTTTGCGCGTCATCGCTATATTTAAAGAAGACTACTTGCAGGCCAGCACGAGAGAGGTCAAAGTTGACAGCTGGCAGGGTGGGACAGGTTCAATTTCTACACCAATCGATTTCGGATTCGAATCTATAGCTCAGACTCTATGTATTCGATTACGAATCAGAATGTGGATTCGAATACAGGAAAGAGGAGTATATCTTATGGAATTTACGCTTGTATTCCGTTGTATTACAGTATTATGTGCCAGATACCCTATATAAAAGTTCCTAGTTAGTGGAATACCTCTAGCCGCATGGGTCATTTCTTACATGATAAAAATGTCTTTATTTTGGAGAAAGATTGAGGTTTACACTTATACATTCAGACAGAGAATCAAAATTTTAAGCCTATATACAGATTTCTTGTAAATCAATTTTTAAAAATTGTTTTGATTNCAATACTTTATTTTTGCTCAAATTTGGGAAATATGTGTGACCACAGTTGTGGAACCTGCCTTTTACTTTTGCGTAATATGATCCAAAAGAATCGAATCCAGACCAAATTTAGTATTCGAATACAAATTCGAGCCCAGGAAAATGGATTCCATAGTTCGAATCCGGCGATGGATTTCGAATCTAGATTCGATTCGAATACTGCCCATCACTAACAGCTGGTTTGCCTGGCTTCTGCTGGAGACATGCCACGAGAGCAAAACAGATGTTCCAACCACGTGTTTGCATATAAATAGCCTACAGATAGGTACTTAATATGTAACGTGATTGTAGGTAGCAAATACCTGCCAGAGGTCACCATAACTCTAAAAGCCTGAGGATTGTGCAGAACTGGTAAACATGCTGTGCTCGAATATGACGGGGGAAACATTTGCAAAACAAAACAAGCTGACTGCTGTATCTCTGCGCTCACTGACTTTGGGAGTTCCCCTTGTCTGTTCCTGATCAAAATTCAGCAGGGAGCTAATCATTATAATAATAATAATAATAATTTCTTAAAGGTTAGTTACACTGATATAGGTCCATCGAGTCGGGCGCATTAGAGTGCCGTAATTCAATCGACATTTAAATGCAACCCATTCAGTTTTATCTAATCGCAACATGTTCAAGGGGGGATGATAATCGCATAATCGCATTTAACATTTAAAGGAGTCTTGAACGCCGACTGGTCATTCCCTTTTTCCATCTATCCCCCCCCCCNTTTGTTTCATTACATGATATTATTTTTGAATACTAAGTAAGTAATTTGATTTTTAGTTTCAGTTTGTTTATTTAGACGGGAGCCGAGCATGAAACAATATATACAACAATTCAGAAAGAATGAAAAAAACAAAAACAAAAAACAATAAAATATAAAAAAATAAATATGTGCATAACTGATACTTCCATTTACTAATTGGCATCACTCTCTCTCTCTCTCTATCTCTCTCTCTCTCTCTTCTCTCTTCTCTCTCTTCTCTCTCTCTCTCTCTCTCCCTCCCTCTCTCTCCTTCCCCCTTTCTCTTCCTCAATTAAAAACCATTACGTGAATTTGGCGGTAATGTATTGTCTTATGCATTAAGCCAACCTTTGTGATTCTCAGACACATGATTTGTGAGTCAGAGGACGGGCATAGTCGAGTGCTGAGCAAGATGAAACCTAATTTAGTCTCCCTGTGCTGTAACCTATCGACTTCGCCCACATGAGGTTGATGGTGAACTGGTCTGGTTCAAGGTGCAGTTCACACAAGATCGCTGTCCCCTGCGAGCATCTGTCGACGCTCGACGGATCAGTTTTTCCCACTCAGGGTTCCTACTCCCTCATTCTTAAGCTTCTTGTGTGCCACTGAAGATCCTATTATTACCAGAGCGACAGTTTACTGCTGCAGAGAATTGATCTGAGTTTGGGTGCATCGTACTTCCGGTTTCATAATGTAGTTCACTTGACATCACTTCCGGTCTTCGGGCATAGTTTGTGAAAGCATAGATAGGTTACTAAAATCGGAAAACCACTTTGAGTAAAACTAAAAGTGAAGGGTTTTCAGCGACTGAAATTGTAGGGTCTGCACAAGCGCAAAGACATGTATTCTTGCATTGCTATAGGCCCATTATTTTTTATCCTACAGGCTTTCAATTACATTAGTTTTTCATTTTAAGACTTAAGGTACTGCAGGTATGAAATATTCATTATCAATTTCGCCGCAATAATAATTTTTCAAGATCTTGTGAAGATGCAATCTCTAGAGGAGTCGATTATAGGTTTACCATTAACATGTACTCCTATGGTAAATGTACGTTTACTACTATACAGTTTATACCTCAAGTAAGGGAGAAAACTATAATTTTCTGTAACAGGGCAAACCACCGAGAAATTAATTAATTCCCCTTTGCCTGTGTTGTTGGGATCGCTACTTTTTTTCGTCATCAAGGACGTAATGTAAGCAGCTGTGCTTTGTTTGGAAATAGCTACGTGCCCTCATGTCATTGACAGTAATTACTATTACGTGTGAAAGGGCACTACCAAACAGAACAACAAATTTGACTTACGAGCCCGGGAAGGCAAATGTAATATATAAGCCTAAAGGCTAGTAGAGAGCAAAATATGTGGTTGGAGTTATGACCGGGTTTGTCAGATAAACAAATCCACGTCGTTTCACGTAAAGCTGTTTAATTTGCTAAGTTGTCCTAATTTGGAAAGGAAGAGACAGTGCGAGGTATATTGTTGGCCCCATTTGAGCAGTTGAAGCTCCAGGAATTAAGAGGGAGCCCTCTGGTGCCTTAAACCTGGGAAAAGAGGTTATCAGTTCTATTCAAGAAGAGCCCTGCGGTGAGCAAGCTGCTGTGTGTGCAAGTGCTTTGCGTTGCATGTGCGGTTTATCATTCGCTCTGTAGCGGAATGTAATCTGTACATATCCCTGAATTTTAAATCCTCCGAACTAGGTAGATGACCAAAAATGTGATGAAAAAAAAAGAAGAGCAAGTTTTTAAGCCGCACCTTTTTCACTGGAAAGCGGGATCAATTTAGGTTCCGTTTTTGCCTTTTGCTTGTTAGGTTTTTGTTTTTCCTTTCTTTTAAATCGAATATGTAAATTGCAAATGCGTATTAGTTTATTGTGACTATGTACCTTTCCCTTTTCCCCCTGAAAGAACATTATAGAATTTAAAAAAAACAACTGGTTTTTTTTTTTGACATCTTACTATAAAATGTCGTTGGGCACTTTAATGAATAATTAAGAATTCCGGTTGCTTCTATTGTCAGTTGTCGTCAGTTGTGAGAAGTCTGAGTCTTCATGTTTATCACCTTAAAGTCTTCACTTCTACTTGCGCTTGTAGAGCTTAGAAAGCACCGGGAAACCTCGCTAGTATATTATGATAAGTAAGTTACAATCGACTCTGCTCCGTTTAAACGTGGACGCCCTTCTAGCGTAACATTTATCACGTAAAGAGTACTGCATTTTTCTGTATTAAAACCAGTATATAGACACAACTATTGTGGCTCTCGACATGTTTTTATTGCCCTCGAGCAGTTTCGAGTAAGCGAAGTCGTTTGTCTTATCAAATATCAAGTACCTTTGCAAGTTTAACCCTCATAATACAAATGCCGTTTAACGACCTACATATTTGAATGATTTATGACTCATATTGGTTAAAATTTACCAGTACAAACGGAATAACCGTCTCGAACCAAATTAACGCAAGGAAAAAAACAACTTTCAAGGCATTAGTAGACATGAAACCCACAAAAGAAATGTGTTCACAACGGAAGAAGCAGAGAAATGTTCGTGTCGATTCGACTGATGATTATCATCACTATTCATTACAACTAAATACGATTCTGCCCAATGACACAAAACTTTCTGAAAAATGTATAATGAATTTATTAACAAAATGGTCAACGTTTCGTGTTAGGCACTTTTTCAAGACTGACAATGCAAGTTAAAGACATACAAAGAAAGGCAAGTGAATACATATCCGAGAGCCAGAAATAGAAATAGAAATAGAGCAACTGAAAGGGATTGAGATATGTTCATTGAGTTATTTAAAGCAACGGTATACATAAACATACATCACTATTCATTACCATCATCACCCTCATCATCATCACAATACCCTAAATTACAGTACTGATGGCAGACAAACCTTACGGTAGCAAACTAACCAGGCCCCGGCAGACGAAGAAATGCGTAGGGTGTATTTTCACCAGACCAGGCATCACGGCATGACATACCAAATCGTAACGTATGAAAACTTCTCTCCTTTAACGGTGAAAGTATGAAAACTTCTCTCCTTTAACAGTGGGCGCCAAAATCGTATGGGTTGCAGCGGACTTGGCGAAATCAGCTTCTTCTAATGAACAATGAAAAAAAAATAGGAGTGTACATATAAAAAAAGTTTTAACCAAATGACAAGACCAGGTCGATTCGAGACAAAATTCGCGCCCTTCTACGGACCAGCATCGAACACCACCAGCTAGAGCCTCACCTGCCTGGAACGCGCAAAGTCAAAGGAAAAGAGGTCAGCTACGAGTAAATAATCTGACTCTTAGACCTAGGAGCTAACAATAAAAAGCAGAGACACACCAAAGACTATTATAACTAGGCTGCATCCTCTGCTTCCGCTAGGGGGCGCTAAAATTAGGCCGTGGACACTTTTTTGTTAAAAATATGGTGATTGCCAAGCGTGTCCAGTCTTGTAACACTATAAAAAATCTTTGGTAACACCTTGGGACATCTCTCTGACTAATAAATACATGTATGTGAAAAGATATGTAGGCCTATGTAAAATCTACTTCAGAGTTTTTGGCCAAACTTTTGGGCTAAAATCTTTCTTCCGGCGAGATCCGGAACCTCGAAATTTTGCATATAGACATTAACCCTAATTAAACTTTCCTTTGTGACTATTATGTATATCAAGATGTTTGTTGGCGATTGTTGGAATTTCCTTATTAAACCTGTATAAAAATTTTAGCTTCACTCTCATTGTGAGCAGTCGGGAAATGTGTCAGGGTCACGAGTGAACACTAGGTTCACATGTCAAAGTTAGGGACCGATTCAGGCAGTAAGTATATAAGAATTAAATTGCTGTGAAGTTAACCGCCATGTGTTGTAGTGGTAGCACGTTCAGACTTGCAAACTGAGAAACTCTGGTTCGATTCCCGGCAGGGGGATGAAATTTTCTAGTGTAGTTTTTTTCGGCATTATTATTATCTCAAAGTTATTCATAGTAATTTGGTAAAATCCCTGGCGACACACTTCCCTAATGTAACATTTGTGATGCTTGTTGTTTGTTTAGGCTAGTGCCCCCCCCCTTCCTTTGTTATACGGCCCTGGACCGCACGCGGCTCCGGTCCTTCATGATTCGAGAATGTTGCAGTTACGAGTTAGTAGCGGCCGGCCTTGTTGTGATCAGTTGTTTTTTTCCTCTCTTTTAATTACGGCGGCAGTACCGCTAGTGAGACTGTCTAGTGTCAAGGTCAGGTCGACCGTATGGTACGTTAAGTAAACACAGTATTAGCCGTCCCGAAGGTTCGGGTAGGATGCTTCGAGTGAACGCAGTGTTAGCCTTCTCGAGGGTTCGAGTGGGGCCGCGATCGGAATGTTTTGATTCTAATTAGTCTAGAAGTTGCTGCTCGTACGCTCTAGACTGGCATATTCATATTTGTTTGGGCGCATCATATGATGATGACGTCGATTTATTCTAGAATTTCTACTGAAATTATTATAAAAGGCACGAGAGTGAGAGAGTTGAGAGAGTTGGATGTTATGGTCAGTGCATTGTAAATTATTTGAGAGTTGGCTGGTATGGTCTGTGCTCTGTGAATTATTTGCTGGTTACACCTTGTTACCAATAAAGAAGTATTCTGTTTCCTGCACAGCGTCTTGGTTTGTGAATTAAAGTAGCAACGTCAGTGGCGTTTCTAAGGAGAAGCTATCGTNCATATTCAGTGCCTCTTCACTATACGCCAATACTGATTGACACTTGCTCGCTACACCTAAATTAATACGTAACATTTGAAAAATTATCAGACTGAGCTCACATTCCTCCCCCTTAATAAAGAATTAATACTACATTATGCCTTGCCCCCTGGTTACACTTGGAGAATGTCGACAGGATGTCTCATTGGGGCTCTAGGGGTGCAGTGACGAGAGGAAAAGATTCTGTAACCCATAGGCAGAGACATAAGACAAAGTGGGAGGTAGTATTCTAAGAGCTGAGATAACCATATTAGAATGGCCTCAGGTTCGTTGTGGACAGTATGCCAAAGGTATTGAGATATCATATAAGAATGACATCATACTTATCGAGAACTGTTAGTTGTCAAGTGAACATGACATGGATAAGCAAGGGGGGGGGGGNGGGGGGGGGGGAGTGTGAGCAGCCGGGAAATGTGTCAGGGTTACTGATGAACACTAGGTTCACACGTGAAAGTTAGGGACTGTTTCAGGCAATAGGTATATATAAGAATTAAATTACTGTGACGTTAGCGCCCCTGTGGTGAAGTGGTTGCACGTTCAGACTTGCAAGCTAAGAGACCCTGGGTTCGATTCCCAGTAGGGACAGGAAATTTTCTAGTTTGGTTTTTTTCGGCCTATCTTCATAAAATTGATCCTTCACAGTAATTAGGTTAAATCCCTGGTGACACACTTCCCTAGATAATATGTAACACCATCTAAAAAGGATAACTATCACATCAGATTGGGCTCACATTAATGATTTGAGTTCTATATGCCTTGTCATCCGGTTACATCATGTTAGAGTTTGCTCGAAACGTGAATGTTGCACAGTTCAGTTGACCTTACTGAAAAATTGGACTGGGCCATTTCATTGGCATCCCTTCAAATTATCGACATCAATATAATTATACGAGTCAGTTTCTCGAGTTTTTTTACTACAAAATCGAGTGGACTGCTGTGCGCAAGTCACAGTGAGGAAGTGTGCACTACACATTCGCGAGAAATGTGATTTCTTTTGCGGAAGTGAGAGCTTGGCAAAATGGCAGGACCCACCTATGGTTTCAGCTTTGTTAGTGAAACGTGATATCAGTAATCAACGGCTTCGTGTCGGAAGAGGACGTGACAAGATCAACGATGGTATGTATGCTATTAAATGAGGCAAAGGTGTGCGTTTATCAAACATTCAAACACCACTTGCCAGTCCGTGCATTATTTTCTAGCTCTTCCGTATTAGTCGCAGGCAAATTGGCTTGCCTAGAGTCTGATCATTCCTTTGCCTAGAACAACCCACCGAATAAGAAGCTGCTCCTTTTGCACATCCAGAGCGACCAAACAAACGCAGCCTAGATAAATCTGGTGATATCAAATAAGAACAGCATTTGTGCAAACACGTTCTTTTGCGTGCATGCAATGATGTGCATGACTCTTTTTAAACTTAAAAAAAGAAAAACACCAATTATCTTCGTCTGCCAGGAATGATTTACAGGCGTGCTGCTATGCTAGAAATTTATTGCCACACAGTCAGATAATTAACAATCTGACAAAAATAAATGACAATATATTATGTTTCATTCCTTTTGATGTCACTGTAATCTTAGGCAAAAGTTGGATTTTTTAATGGGCCAGTGAAACAGCACAACATCATTCCTCTGCAACGTCGTATTTACTGTAAAACTTTCACGTTTTGGTCAAGGTCGCAATGAAATTGTGGACGAAATTTAATACAGTTTATAAGCTGATTTCAAGAAACCGCTAACAACAGCAATGGTAAGTACTGCCTCTATACGAAAAACCCTCGAGAAACTGGAGTTTACTGGCAGAAAAACACCAACGAAAAGTTGGACCAAACAAACAAATTTAAAAAGAAAAGTCAACATACCTTGCTGCAGCAGATCTCTAAGTACTGGAATTTCAGAAGAAAAGCTCAAAATTCGATTTCCATAGGTGATTGAATATCGAGAATAAATTATAGAGCAAGGGATCGGAAATTTGCAAAGAGGAAAATTAATGTTGAATGATGAATCTGAGTACACGTGTTGGAGAATGTGAAGGTCTGCTGAATATATGGCTAAATATAAATGAAGCAGGACGCCAAGTGTTAGGACAAACCTAGACCTGTATGCACTTAATAAACGAGACAGATCAGTACTGTTAGGGTTAAAGAAAACAGAAAGTTGTTGGCAAGAAATTTAAAAAAAAAAAGGCCAGATGCATAAATAAGTTAAAGCGGGCTTCCTGAAACAATTTATACGACTCTGGTATACATGGACGGAGAGATGATGTTTCGATGTAAAGGTTAAAAGTGCCCATGAGAACAGTTTTTATTGAAACACATTTTTTTTTTAAATTTTTCATCCTCCAGTTATAAGGGCATGTGGGTGAATACTTGTATTTTTACATTTTGGACAGTTTTGGCTTAACCCTTCCAGGCATCAGTTATCAGTTACCTTTGGACGAGTTGGTTTGGCATTAGGTACTTCTCATTCAGTAAATGCGTGAAAATGCCAATGTTTCGATTTGGTTTTTTTTGCTGCTGTTGATGTAAGCTTTTCTCATTTCTCATAACTTTTTAAGGGGTCCCTTGCCAAAATATTTTTCTCACAAATTGTTTGACCTTTTCCCTAAATGTTGACGCATTTTTCGATCCGAATGTGAACAGCCCGATTTTTCATACATATTCACACAAGGGACACACTGCCCTTCGGTTGGCAACGAGCAAAAACATGTACCGCAAATGATAAAGATGCAAGGACACGTGTATTTATGATTTGAAGCAGCAGTTGTACCTTTTGTTTTTAATATAAACATGCTATAGCATTCGAATTTGGAATAACTCACCCTCTCACACACGATTCATGAATTTTCACTCCGTACATTGAATACAAAAGTGCAGCTGTATCATACCTACCACAGAACACAAAGTGGTGACTTTCGCACGTTACCTGAGTTATAAAAGATATGATCCTAACTTCAGACTGTTAGATCTACCGACGGCAAACTGCGGATGGGTGCTGTCGACCATATTGAGTCTCGACTGAAGCAAAATCTGCATTGGATGGAGTATGCGCAATAGATATCCCACCTATATAAAAATATGTCTTGCGGTTTTATCTCCATAGGTGGCATACCACCTCTGAAGACACTTTGCATTAGTTTATCATTTCATTATTGAAATGAACCTCAATGTTAAGTATACCTCAATAATAAGCATACATTTTCCGCGTATCAGTTTTTATATTTTCACCAGTCAGTTTTTATATTTTCACCAGTATGATCCTTTCAGGTTAAAGAGAACATTCTGAAAAATATGTTTGCGATAAATACACTTTTAGACATCTAGATACTATTAGTAAAGAAACCATTGTCACAGCAAGCACAGAACCTCACATCTAACTCCCTTAAACATAGTTCGGTTAAGCGCAACATCTGCTCAGTCACAACTTTATTCATCTCGAATATAGACCTTGCTTTGTAAACGCTACTGATTGACGGTGAGTTTTGTATTTTTTTGGTAAACATTCATTTCAGGCTCTTAAAGAGTTGTGATGAAGTGGAGCCGAGTATATCTGGAATCCAGCTGGGACCCATTTGGATTTTCCCTAAGCCAGGTAGAAATGGGCTGACCCACATATTATTCGTATGAGGCCAGTCTGTGCAGGATCTGGATTCACACAGGCTTCCCATCTGTCACCTATGTGAACTTACAACGTATCGGTATGTTTCCCTCACACGATATCCAGCCCCGTAGGGACCCACCAGCTAGTTTATTTTAAAAGTAGCAAATCTTACGTTACATGGCCCCTGGAGGTAGCTTACATTTAGAGACAAAGGTTAAATCGCCTTCTTTAGATGCCTTTATGTTGGATCTACGTGGGAAGTATTTTTAAAAATGCACGTGGGTTGAGATTTTGTGCGCAGGATTACCTTGTGTTGTAAAATCATCCTTCTTTTCCTCACCCCGGGCTGACATTTAGACCTGCTGGAAGCATTAAATTTTAAATAGCCTACGTTCTCCTAGACACTAGGATGACGTTGGATTTTGAACTCTCTCGGAGGCGAAAATGTAGATTATGGTGCATCCTCGTTATTAAGTATTTTCTACCATGGATTCATTATTATTCTTTCAGTTGATTATTTAGGCAGACCTCATTATTACGTAGACCACAGTAATATTAGTATTATTAATATATTTGTTTTTCCCCGTGTACTAAGCTGGCAAGAGCATAGGTCTACTAATTATCGAGATCAGATAGCACGACTCCAGAAATAAATACAGTACTATACTAACAAAACTACTGAACAGAGAAATTTTATGTCATTGCTTTTCCTAGCTTTATCATAGTTTAGTATGATACAGTTTGATGCTACTGCTGCTGAGGACGTGTGAAATGTTTTACATACATTAAATAATAACGAAAACAGACAAATAGATCTAGCCTAATGATAGTCGCAGAGAACACGAAAGATGCTAAAAATATGTGTGCACATCAGCGTATGACGTACCCAAGTTGCTCGGAATACGAGAATGGGCGCGATCACGTAAGCTGCCCTGAACGATTTGGCAGAGCCTGCGGAGAAGAGTTCAGTATAGATATGGACCAAACGCAGCGAACAGTGGAACTCTGTACGTAGGTTTGAACTGCACCTTTCACCATGGCTTCGCCGTGGCCGAGGAGATAAACAAAAAAAGAACTGGAGGTTGCGGATTCAAACCCTCCCGAGGCGGGGGCGAGGCGGGGGAGGGAAGACATGTNAGGGGGTATCATCTTCTGAATATTTGCTGTTTCATCTCTCTCCGAGAGATAATTTCATTCCCTTAGTTTCCCTCCCTCTTCCCCATTTAAATGTGAGTAAAAGCAACCGTACCATGAATGTCTCGTGAATGAAACATCTTTTTGTTTTCAGTAATTGGATTAATTTTGTCATATATACAGGCAGCAAGAGGGCTCTTACAACTTTCTCCGACGCAGGGCTTCGTTCTACTCAATGGAGAAAAAGCGCAGCTTTCAGTAAACTGGTACCGGTGTCAAATATGTGTAATAATAATGGATGAACTTACTTTACTTTTACATGTCCGGCGACCACTTGAGCTTGAGCCCTTCAGTCCCAAGTAAGTGAGCACACTGAAGGCTGAATAAGGAGCCTATTAGTCTCCGGATAATCTATTACGTTCGGTACCACACGGAAACATCTTTAAAGCATGATTGCAGTGTAATAAAGGGGTTGTTGCCGACGTTGTGTTCTTTCTGACAACATTGGTCTATATTTTGACCTTTAGGAAGGGTTTTATGTTAAAATTGCATCATCGATGCTATTCCATTGGCCATTGTTTCAAAACAGGCCTAATTTTGTACACGGCATCTGTGAAGCAACAAGAAAAGAAATCCGATATTATTATTGCACTAGCCAAGAACCAAACGGGAAAACCCGAAGGAATTCACTCTTTTTCCGAAAAGTTTTGTTTTTGCACCACTATTTCTACTTTGAGTAATGGGACTTGGTCCTCTGCTGAAACACGGAAATCAAATCGATGATCAGGGGGAATCCCTGCTGTTTCATGTCAGGGGCAAGGAATGGAAATCAGAGTATTTCTGAAAATATAGCCTGCCAGAAATAAACGCCATATCAGACAAGGCCACTGTGAACGCTGTGATATGTGATGAATCATTCAGAGTTAAAAGAAGGTCATAAACTGATGTTATTGTTAGTCGTCAGCACTGAGCACTCAAACTTTTTGAGTCATCCACAGAGCTGACGTTATCTTTATTTGCAGAAACGCATACACAGTCATAGGGACATAGACAAGGTGTAATAAATAGACTGAATTTATCATAGAACACCAATGAGCAGTAAGCACGAGAGCCAAGCTGGTTTTGTTTGAAGCAAGGAGAAGGGATTCAATAGATTTCTAATAACAGGTTAGTGGACACAGGGCACATCGTCATCAGAATAGCTTTTATAATAGGGCACATCAGAGAAGAGCTAGTGGGCACATTAGAATTGCCTGAGATAGTCAGTCTTGTTGTTACAGATATAATAGAGATTGACACCCATTTAGAAGTGTAATCGTAACTAATTATTTATCACGAGACACTAGTATATCTAGTAGTGCTGGCTGACCATGCGCTATGCAGATTGCTGGCTGTGTGACCTAGTTTTACTGTGTTATAGCCAGCAGTCGCACACAGCATGGCCGTTAGCCAACCAACGTAAACATTGCCTTTGTACTGGACTGTCATGCTAAAATCCATGTTTTTGTTCAAAAAATGGCTGCATATCTAGATCTGCTAAAAGCACTATATTTATTGTATAGAAATTTGACAAGGCATAGCCATATGGGAGGGTATTTTTTATTATTATATGCACTTGTTTTTTTTTTTGTGTTAGCAAATGCTTAAATACACCCTGTAGACTGAAGCACACACACGCACACGCACACACAAAATAAGGTTGATGTAGTCTAGAAAAGTCCACATGGAGGAGGGTTAGACAACTTTAGTCATGTGATCACACGCAGATAAACACTCAGCTGTCACGCTAATCTTTTCATTTCGATGTTAGTATATGAGGAGTGGGATAGGAGGAGACAAGAGGAAGCTGTGCGTAGTACTGTGTTAACCATCTATTTGGACAATGTGATGAACCGTGAATCGTAAACAAAGGCGATAACGCTCCCTCTAAGTCTTATAGGCTGGCACAAAAATGGCCGGTTTCTCCACCCATCATCAGTTTTCCTTTGTTTCACATGTAATAATCGTACTCCCAATTGGAGAAAAACAGTTTCGCAGCACAGCAAAGTAACCTACGTAATACACAAGTGTAATAGTCAAGATGGTGCTTCCATACACATTTCATTTCTTGCTCATAAGGATGTGTGTTTGGCTTTCAATAAAATTGAGAATGACTGTAAACAAACATACTTGTTTGAAAGTTCACTCGTTTCCACAATTTCAACAGTATGTTAGGGTTTATAGTCCATGCTAGAAACTTCATTATGAGAAAAATTGTTTGTAAATAATGTTCCAGTCATCCTAGTTAAGAATATCTATTTTTGAAAATCAGTCATTCCTTTGAGTATCCTTTCGATTTTTTTCTGGTATGTGCATGAATGTGATGTTTATACATCACGAGCACAAGTATAGGAGCATCCCATTATTTTAATAAAGCTATTAGTTTTTCCACCTGCATGGCAAAAAGTGTTATGACCCGTTGCCAGGATACAGGGCTGCATAAATACGATCGCCGCAGGTAGAGGTTGGTTGAGTGATGCATATATATACTTTGCTGCAATCAACGGTAGTGAGGGCACGGTAGTATATATACTTCCACTGCATCACGAGGGTTAATATTTTCATGTAATCATTATAGATATTCCAGTATCGGCGAAGTCTGGAAAGTGATGAGATTTATGTGCAAATTCAAAAAGATGAGTCAGTTCCGTGATTGGAGGTCATACATTACTACCTACAAAAAGTACAATACAAAATGAACTCAGAAAATGTGATTCAGTTAGGCAGATCTACCCTATTATTATGACAGTGTTCTTCTCTTCAGCTTTTCAGACTTGGTTACTGGAGTATATTGCAGGCAGTTACATGATGATATTGAAAAATTAGTTGGTACCCCACTACTAAAGGAATGCCATCTAAACCTAGACTAGACTAATCTATTAGGATAGGAAATGAATTTAACCTCCCTTTTGTGATCACCCGCATAATGCTACTGTAACCCTTTCTTGTCACAAGTCTTATGAATGTAAAACAAAAATATGAAAAAAATGCCCCATTTTGTGATGTCTGCTTAAGTAACTCAGACATTTGTCAGACATTAGTTTTGTAGTCAGGTTCATTTTGTGCTGAACATATTTGCATGGTAGATTTCAGTATTCAAATCTCTGTATAATTTTTTTTTCAAATTGATTATTTCCCTAAGTTTGTGAACCCTGATAGTGCATTTAGTTGTTCAGTGTGCTGGCAACCTCCAGTCACATGCCCCCACTTTACACTTTTGATTCAGGTGGAATGGTCAGCAGATGGCAGAAACTCTGTGCAAGTATAGTAGTATATTGCACCCGAGGGAACAATTGAAATAAATAGTATTGCCAGTGAGGTAGCAGGACGAAGCAGGGAGGGAAAGGGGGCATCTCAGCTATGAGTGTATGAAATACTGGAGATCTCAGCATGCATCTTGACCTCTGTGCTTGAATATGATTAGTGTAATTTTAATTGTCACCTTATGATACTGATACTACATGATTTGCTCAGGGCCAAGGCCAACACTAAAAAAGATGACTTCTTGGGGACAGATACACCAGACCAGTTTAGACTGGACAGAAGCAGATCATGAACGAAAGGGTTGATGACAGAGCAGATATCTGGGCGGGGGTGGTGTAGGAGGAGAGAGAGAGCTGGTCGTTAGGCCACGGATCCAGCCACAGCAATATCTTTTATGCTTTTGTTTTTGTTTGAATTGTTATTGGAACATTACTACAGAATAGACTTATTTATGGGCTTTTGTTGTTGCTTTGTCTATTCTCGTCTTGCCCACAGGTGTCTCTGTCCTCTTACTTTCAGACATATTCTGGCAAATGTCACAGGAATAGAATAAGTACAGTAGTATAAAAGAAAGTATAGCACAATGCATAAAGTGACTGCCATTTAAAGGAACAGGGGTAGCTATCTGCTTCACAGCCTAAAAAATCCACAATATTTTTTCATAAATTTTCAACCCCTTCCATGTATCCTTCGCCCGAGCACTTGCGAGAAAATGCAGCTTGAACTTCGGGATTTTCACACCTTGCGGGCCGCCATGACTGGTCGTCTGGTCAGCGCGGGAATGAGGCTAGATATCAGAAAGCGAGAGGCAAGCTGGTAGTCGTTATTCAAAGAGAATTATCCACATGCAATAACTTTCGTTGGCTGTAAATGTTATGCCTTTTTTTAAAATTTATCGTCGAGGAAAGTCTGTTGTTAAACTGTGTGAACAACTGCCTGGCTTTGATCGCAGTGCTGTAACCTTAGAAAAAGGAGGATAAAATAATATTTGAGAAAAAGGAACATCTGTCTGACCACTGTTTGAGTCACTTTATTAATGTATGCATAGCCTATGTATGGTTGTCTGTGCCTTTTTTGCCCCCTGTATTGTTTAATGAACTGTCATTGGTCTACGATTCTGACACTACTTATCATATGCCTGAGGGGCATATTTAGATTATTATGATGTTGCACAGCAGGATAGGATTTGAGTGACATCTAACTATTATCTCAGGCAGTGGTTTCTGAGCTTAGGGGCGGGGCGAGTTGCATCACAAGTCATAAATCAGTCAACATGCCTCGAAGAGCCTGTCAAAAAGCTGGCATATTGATGCGAAAATAGTTGGACACCCTTATGTTGGTCAGAGAAGACCATGAGAATAATTTGGAGAATACTTGTGAAATCTGTTATGGTTTGAAAAGAAAGAACCGGTCTTCACGACCAAAGAGTAAAATGAAATGGACCATAGCAATTAGCATGGGTATGCCATGTTGAGCATAGCAACATGATGGGGAGGGGGAGGGGGAGAGAGGGGATAGATGGGTGGCCACAGTTACAGGGGTGAAGCAAAGACGTTACATTTATGTCTTTGGTATTGAGAGAGAGGGGGAATAAAAGCAATAAGAGAAAGTGAGAACCTGAGTGGGTAATGGAAAATGGCGAGAAGGCAGGTAATGAACAGTGACTCAGGGGACAAAAGCATCTTGGCTGCTCTGTCTGTCTGTCTGCCTGCCTGCCTGCCTGCTTGTATGTCATTCTGTCTGTCTGTCTNTCTCTCTTCATTAGTGTCTAGTTTTTTTGTTCTTACTAATCTTACCCACAGTTTTCTCCTAGATTCGTACCCCACCACCCTATTGCTCCTTGCCATATCCCCCCCTCCTTCTGTCTCTCTCCATCTCTCTCTCTCTCTCTCTCTCTCTCTCTCTCTCTCTCTCTCCATCCCTGGAATTGTGTCCACCCAACCCATACTAGGATCTGTCTCATTCCCCTCACTGATAGTGAAGACCGATTCTTTCTTTCAAAACAACAGAAGTTTAAGGGGTATTCTATAAAATGCTCCCATGGTTATCTCTGACCAAAATAAGAAGGTCAAAACAATTTTCATGTCAATGTGCCCCCTTTTTTATCTGCTCTCGAAAGCCTTTTGATTGATTTATGACTAGTGACACAACGAGGGCTGCTCCTAAGCACAGAGAATTTGACTGTGGCGGCGTCTAAAATATCTGAAAGTGCACGTCAAGCAAATGATAATTTTATATTGTCAGAATCTTAGGCCAATGAGAGCTCATTAAACCACACAGCAGACAACAATACATAGGCAGTGCAAACAATAATAAAGTGACTCAAATAGTGGTTAGACTGATGTTCCTTTTTCTCAAATATTAGTTTATCCTCCTCTTTCTAAGGTTACAGCACTGTGTTCAGAGTCGGGCAGTTGTTCATACAGTTTAACAAAAGACTTTTCTCGATGATAAATGAAACAAAAATGGCATAACATTTACAGCCAACGAAAGTTACTGCATGTGGATAATTCTCTTTGTATAACAACTACTAGCTTGCCTCTCGCTTTCTGACGTCACGCCTCTTTCCCGTGCTGACCGGACGACCAGTCATGACAGCCCGCAGTGTGTGAAAATCCTGACTTTCAAGCTGCACTTTCTCGGAAGCGCTCAGGCAAAGGAAACGTGGAAGGGGTTAAAAATTTATGAAAAAATACTGTGGATGTTTTAGGCTGTGAAGCAGATAGCTATCCCTATCCCTTTAAGGGAATTAATCTGAAATCTTGGGAGGTCTGTTCAAGTCTTCTACTATTGATAATAGAGTTTAAAGCTTTTTCAGCTAGTCTGGATAACATAATTTTTCTTTTTGATATGCCCAGTTGTAGCCCCAATGTGCAATCAAACTATTAAATCAAGGTCCTGAAGAGGAAAGTTTTATTCCCATTTCAACCTCAAAAAAATTAATTAAGGAAAATATCTGTCAGAAGTTTATAAGGATGGTCATCATTGTGCAGATTCTTCTGTTAACCACACAGTCTTTTATGTGCATAAATAGAGCTGTTTCCCTGTATCAGTGTCTGTTTGGCTGCCCAAAAATCAGTCTATGACCTTTCATACAAAAATATCTTGTCACAAATTGGGAAGTCTGTGGGCTGATGGATAAAGTTCAAACACCAGTAGGAAAAAAAAAAGTCATTACCACTGGCAGGTTTAGTTGTAATCAATGGTTAGATCGTAGTGGTGCAATAATTGATATTTTTCTTTGTTTCTCTTACTTCAGTGAAATATAATTACTATACTGCAGGGGAATGAAAAAGATGGCTTGCTTAGAGTCCCAGTGATGGCAGACAACAGTTTATTTTATTCTGTACTTTTATTGAAAGAATCATAGGTTTAAGAGATGGTGCTACCCCCTTCCAGATGTTATAATGTTCATAATGCAGGGAATATTGATTACAGTCGTGGGTCCTTTTTTGACAAAACTGATCTTTTAATTAAGCATGTAAGAAGACCGGCAGTTCTATGTATCTTGTTGAAGTTGCTCCGGTGGAAACGGAATATGACTGACACACATAACAAAAAAACAGTGACACAAATAACGCTACATTTTAGTATGTGTCACAAAAACTGAAGGTAATTTGACTCTTGTGTTATAATGTTTTGGTTTATTCACATCTCGCTCCCTTTATGTCAAAGCATAAATGTTTAGGCAGGAAACATCAAAGGAAATTACAACACAAACTTGTATGTCTTCTTCAGTTGACTGTGCACATGTAGCACTCATAACAACTACAAAACCACAAAATGAAACAGTTGAAGTCTGTCAGAAAAAGATTGAGGATTAATTTTTGTAAATGTTGTGTTTCCACTAACATTTTAAATGTTACTGACTTTCAACCACGCACATGTTTTCAGTAGAACAGTGTGAAAGTAGTGACAGAATGGTTACACTTGTAACATGGAATGGGCCTAGATGTTTTTATATCAATTTTTTTTTTTTATGTCATGGAGTAAACCAACAATCTGCAATGTTTCTATGCAGTATAAAATGTTTTACTTGTGAAATTCAGAAAACTACTGGTCCATTGTGAAATGTGTAAAAGATTTCAAGTCTCTAAAGTGTCCTGTCACACCTCTGCCCTCCTTATATAGCCCAGGCAGGTCTTTAAATTGCAGCATACTAATAACTGCTTTCAGTTCGAGTGTATTTCATGTGAAGATAACCCAAAACCTTTTGGTTTAAGTTAAATGTGGTACTAGCAACAAATTCCTAAACTGATACCCTGCTGAGTTACAATTTTCAGGATTCATGAAATCTGCACAAGTGGCACTCATGCCTTAGAGAAAGATATTCAAAGTTGAAAGACACGCTTAGCATAATAATAATAAAGAAAAAGGAAAAGACTTAATGGTCACATTTAAATATAGCCCAGCATGAATAGCTAAAGTGTGCTCCAGAACTTTGAATTTCTATAGGTAAACACACCAGAGTTTCTTCCTAGTTTTTGATGTTCAAAATGTCAGAGGGGGTATATTTATTTTAATTTCCATTATTGATTTGTGAAGAAATGCTGAGTAGCTAGTGAAAGCAGGAACATAAAAGCCTTGTATAGTTAATATCCAGTGCAGTGCTTTATGTCCATGAAAATGTCGCTGCTTATCAGTGTTCAGTATTGTTGAATTGTCACGAATGTCACCTTTCACCAAGTGAATTTGATAAGAAGCATCTGGAAATGAAAATTTATCCACTTCCTACTTTCAGCCAGCAATACAAATATTATTCGGTGACATAAGAGACAAAGTGATAATCTTCAAATTATCTCAAGGCAAACTTCCTTCTGTGGGTATTTGTGTTGCTCTGTTCCTATCTTATCTTGGGAAGTCTAAACTTTTTTGTTTAGCATGCAGTTCCTGGCTTCAGTTTTTGACTATATATTATATGATATTATTATACACAGTGCTCATTTATAATTCAAGCTTCTAAGGAGCCTCTTTGTCAGTGTCACAAGTCAGCCAGTGCCCACTCAGTAGCTTCATTTGATATTTGAAAGTTTTCATCCCTAAGGTAGCACATGGAATTTTACTCTTTATTTACAGGAGACAGTTGTTAAAATTCAGAGGGATGTAATTGTTTTCTTTATTTTTTTTTTATGTATTTGCAGGTTTTGAGTACAAGGCTGCATAGTGTCAGAGAGGAGAGCAGAAAGACTGTCACCATGAAAGCTTTAATTTTTTTTGCTTCTCTGTGGTCATGTGGTTTGAGTTTCATGTGTTTGGATTCCATTGGAAACTCAGTGGATTGGTTTGTATTCATTATTTAGTTAGTAAACTGATTTATTCTGTGCATTCATTTATGTACCAGTATGCATTTGTGCATTCCAAGATGGGAAGTATGCATCTAGTTCTTACTCATTGTATAATAAAATTACAAGCTCAGTTTTGTGACATCAAGAATGCCACAATGAAGCCCTAGAGTACAGTCAAAAGTTTAGACAAGATATTTTATTGTTTGTTTATATGCTTTTTAAGTGTTTAGAAAGTGACTTGACCATGTTTAGACATGAAAATATTTATGTCCTCATGCTTCTGACATAACATAAATACATTTATGTTAAAGCATAACAGACTCCATAATTGATGATGTGGTTAACTATGGCCACTCCTGTGAAGTGAGGGTTTTATTAAAATATCAGTCACATTTATTTATCTCCAACATAACACTGGTAATAATGCATATTAACAATGAGACTGATTGTGTACACTTAATGATACAGTCGACTCCGCTTAATTACCCTTCCTCGGGATCACGGAAAAAGTGGGCGATTAAGCGGAGAAGCGATTAAGCGGAGAAAGTAGTTTCGGCCATATTTTTGGTAATGGGATTAAATTTCTTTGATGTCGTGGTTTGTTATCGTGCATTGACACCTTCTGGTCGCCAGACTCAGGACAAACTCGAGTTTGACGGTGTTGTAGCACACAAAATGTTTGATCTCCGCTGCCTTTCTCATTGGCCACCTCGCGGTAGCCCAGCAACAGTGAAAAGTAGGATGGCATGGTCAGGATAGACCATTCATCCACATGACACGCTCTCTGATCTAACCGAAATCCACCAGACAGGAGCAATCAAGGTGTGGGGGGAGGAGATTATACGGCTTTCGGTGCATTAGCATTATCGGACGGGCAAAGGCGGTGATGCGTAGCGTGGGACAAAAGGGGACAAGGGGAGGTGGGGAGGAAAGGCTTATCACACCTATTTCGAGGTGGCAGCTGTCACTCAGTCAATCGGTCTGCCATCCGTCACACAGTTAAACCATTTGTGTACATTATTTGTTTGTCAGCTGTAACCCTTCAACCGCTGATCTTTGAATTCATGGGCGCTGAAGAGTGGTCGATTATCCGGAGTGAGAGGCGATTATCCAGTGACTTTTATATAAGAAAAATTCGGTTCCCTGGGAAACGAGGTGATTAAGCAGAATAGGCGATTAAGCGGAGGGCAATAAAGTGGAGTCAACTGTTTTATAATTTTGTTATCAATGCTTTGATTTTCTATATTATGTGCATGTGCACTTAACAATTTGTGGAGGTTCAGCAAATTCCTTAAAGAAAGCAACCACTTTGTTAATCTTGAATGGCATAGACTTTGTGTTCAGAGATGCTAGGGGGGACAGTGAATAACAGTATCATCATTTTTGCGTGCCTAACCTTTTGGAATGGGAAAACTACAGCACTCTTTGATTAGATCTGGAGGTGTAAATTTATACCAATATATTACTGCAAACTGCATGAATTTATGAGCTGACAGTTTAGACATCCATAGTCCCATTAAAAAAACAGGGATACATATTATTAGTTTATCATTAATTGTGTAAATCAGGGCCATAACAATAGTCACATCACAGAGCATGAAGTGGGGAGGGGCTGGAAAGAATAAGAGATTGAAGATGGGTAATGATCACAGGAAAATGCCTCAATGTTTTGGAAAGTTGACAGAGGAATTCTCTAAAACCCGAGCAGCATGATATCATGTCCATTGCAAAATGCACTATCATGACTTATAAAATATTGACAACTCATCATTTTGCAGTGAGAAAGATGATGTTATGGAATGCTATTGAAATAACTTGGAGGATACAACTTTCAGGGAATCACAAAAAGGGACAATAATTATAACATTTTGATGCAGTTTCTCAGTTACACTCACACTCACAGTCAAGAATTTAAGTGGAGCTTGGTTATACAGCTGGCTAGAATATTATGACTTTCTAAATTCCTCTTTCAAAAAACTTGTCAGTGGCAAAAATAATTTTATGGTCAGAGATGTAATTCCTTCTGTATTTCCTGTTTTTTTCTGGATACAATTGACTCTGCTCAGTCACAATACCTCGAGATCTTAAAATCAGTTGTGATTAAAAGGAATTGCCATTATCCACTGACTTCATATATATAGAAGTAGAGCTTTTGGATATGTGAAAACTGTTATGACTAAACAGGATGCAATTAAACTAAGTCAACTGTTTATTCATTTTGATGGCTGCAGGGCTTTACCTGTGTTAAATGGTTGAAGTACAGTAATTTTGGTAGTATGTCATTTCTTGTAAGTGGTGTAAGCACATCCCAGTTTTGGCAACTTTCTGGTATTTTCGTCATGTGCCATTTAATTTGTATTCTTGTTTATCTCAGTAATTCAATTTTTAATTCATCAATTTTCTTCTCTTTCACTTTAGGTATGCAGTATATAAGACACCAAAAGAAAGACATAGCTCTGACTGGAAATTTCAAAACGGGTTGGCCCTCTACTATCTAGATGTTCATATACCAGATCGTTGGACAGTGACCCCTCATGCAGCCAATGAAACCCAGCAAGCTATTTACAACACTCTAGCACAGATCTATGATGCAGAGGTGAGCTTTCTTCTTTTTGTTCGTTGCTTTTGACAGTGATAATAATAATGTGGGTTGTGTTTAGCCCAGTGAATGCCCGTTTTTTTCATGAAACATATTATATAAGAGTTTTAGATATGTGAGAAGGTTGAACAATGTAGACAGTAATTCATGTTTCCAATCAGCCAGGACAAGCAATCCATTATTTGCCATGGCCTGAGAGCGAGGCTCGAAAGCATGAATAACTGAGTATTGTTTATAATAACTGGTGAACAAGCAACATGATTTGAAAACGGAGCTGCAAAGTAAATAAAAAAGTGAATTTCGGTTGGCCGCCTATTTTAACCTTGTTGAAAGCTTATTTCTTCAGCTTTTCAGAAAGATGAATTGATACTGTTGTATTGAGTCAATCTTTGTGTTTGAAATGTTTGTACAAGTCTTATGAAAAATATAACTTTCAGAATAATGACAACATAATGTACATTATGTACAATGATGAAAGTCCCATAGAGCTCTTCCAAGCTGTAAGCAGAGGCGGACACACCAAAGGTAAGGACCAGAGTTACTGTAGTGGATATTTAGCCTTTAAACCTTCTTTTGTAATGACACACTGTAGTATCAATGTTTAAGAATGTCAGGAAAATGTCCCACAGAGAACTAATTCTGTACGCTGTATCAGGATTCAAAAAGCACATAAGATCTGTTGATAAGAATCTAAAAAAAAATATCAGCCATTTAGACATAGGCAGTGTAGGCAAGCTCTATTAAAGGTGGCTTTGTCAGCGCTGTGTTGTGATTTTTATGAACAAAATTAAAGATGCAAAGAATATGTTAATGGAGTCTGGCCCAAGTGAAAGTAGCGTAGTTCTAGATTTAGCATTTTCACATATGACAAGGTAAGGAACATATTCAGAAAAGCTACAATGAAACGCAAGATTTTGATGAAGACATATATTACAAATATTACATACTAGATTAAATCCCAATTTTATGAATTGGATTGCTCTGTGTGGGCAATGGAGATAATAATCCTATGTAGCAGTAGCTTACTTAATTGTGACAGCAACAGAGATATGTATTTCTTGAGCTGAACTTGTAATTAGCTGCACTGAAAATGAACACCCTGGGAACCATCAAAAATGTTGACATGAAAATTTGAATTTATTGATTAAAATAACCATTCTGTAATTTTATAAGTTTTTTTTTTCAAGATTTCACACAGATGAAATCCAAGGCCATGCAATAAGCATTACTGGAGATAGTGTCATAAAGTTTCCCATGTATTAGTATTGATTTTCTGAGGGGCCCTGGCATATAGTTGTGGAGGGGAAGTCCAGGGATTTTGGGTTGAAATGGTTAACTGTGAGCTCAAGTTTTCTGTTTCATGTTTTATGACTTGATTTATTAGAGGCAAAATTCCTTTTTTTTTTTTTCAGCTGTACACTGCTCAACAGTTTTGCACTATGAAATTTTGCCAATTGCTGAAAACCATTAGACTGATGAATACATGGCTTTCAAATGGTTTTTTTTTTTTGCACCCTTTGATAAACTCATTCCAGGTGGCAGAAAGTGAGAAATGTCTTTTGAGATTAATGTTTCTCTTTTGGATGCCTGTTTCTAACATTTAGGGGTGTCATGAGGGTCTCCAAACTCTCATATATATCACCTATCATTTATTGTTGGGAAACTGGATGGAGACTTGGAAAGTTCGACTAGAACATAGACTCTTATCATATGGTATGGCACAGTGAAGAGGCCTATTAAGGACACATGTTTGGCAATCTGCCAATAACATTAAAGGTCTCTATCAGTTCCTTATTTGTGTACAGACACTCACAGCACAGCGCACATGAATTGTAAGATATCGCCAAGTGACAGCCCCAAGGCTGTGAAAAGTCAAAGGGAATTGGCTTGCCCCTCCCACATCATAACTAGAAATTGTCAGACGCTATATTGCCTCTACCTTGCAACACAGCTTAATTACAACTTTTTCTGTGATCCCAAGAAGTTCCAATAAAGCAAAGGTGACTGTTAATGAGTTATTTGATTTTATGTTGTGTCTCCTAGGAGATTTTTTGTTTTCGGATAACATGCCAAAGTTATATTTTTCAGGTGTGGTTGCATTTGATACCAAGTCTGGATTCTGGTTAATTCATAGCACTCCGAAGTTTCCACCTCGAAAAATTGAGGGTTACACCTGGCCTGAGGGAGGAGAAGATTATGGCCAGACATTCTTGTGTGTCTCTTTTCCTATTGAACAGTTGAAATTAATAAGTAAGTGCAATATTTGTTTTAACTCTCCACATGCCTGGTACATCACCAATATCATCACAGTCACAGATAGATCACTATTCACACTTGAGTTTTAGAGTGTTGTGGTGATGAGATTTCTGTAATGAAGGCAATAAATAGTTGGATGGTAAGTGGAAGGTATGATGGTGGAAAGGGGAGGAGGGGGATGGAAGGAGGGCAGATAATAAAGTGGATGTATATTTTGAACAGAAAGTCTGAGAAAAGAGGTCAAATTAAAAA